>JAQIXW010002971.1:0-14087 GCA_034700685.1 Willowsia buskii | reverse complement strand
AGCTACATACATTTTATATAAAAGTTTAGTCTAGCTCGGACTTTTGAAATAATGCTAAATAGGCACCTATGCTTGCAAAGAGTAATTTCATAATAGCAATTGCTTGTGTATTAATATGTGGTAGTATATCACACCTCTAACAACAACAACCTAACGTAAGTAAGTGTTCATTAGTGAAAAAAGATGTTTCGAAACGTCTCGTGAGTGAGCAATAAAAACATTATTGTTAAACTAAAACTTAATACTTTACGTTTGTTAGAGTTTTGCTATTGATTTTTGTATCATGTTACCCCATAAAACATCCTAGTGTAAGATAAATTTTGGTTATCAAAAACAATTATTTAAACTTAATTATATATTTAAATTAATTTAGTATAGCGTCAGCGTTAAGACATCAGTATTCATTTCACTTGAGGTGTAAATCACTTGGCAAGTACCAAGTAGTTCCAAAAAATTACGAATCAGCCTTGACTAAATAGGTAGGCATATAAACATACATGACATCCTGAAAATCCTGAAAGCGTAAAATTGTTTACTTAAATAAAACTAAACACACTTTTGATTGTTTGCTTGACACTCATTCGATGCCCTTTGATCCAAACAAAGCACTAAAACTTACTGACTTTGAGGGTAAAATAATTATCGAATTAGACACGGCTCATCCCTTTCATCATCATTATCATAATATTTACATTCCCAATTGCCATTAATCAAAACAATTATTTTTATTACATAACAATAAATCTGCCCGTGACCTTTAGAATTCGCAGAATGAATAAAAAAGTGTCAAATCTCAGCAGACCACTAATTGGTTCTCATTGACTGGGCACAACAGCACAGCATATAGCCAGCTAGAAAAAAAGCAGCTCCATATCCAAACAAAATGTCCAACCCATCCAGTAAAACCTGCCAAAAAAGTCCAAACCTCTATTATAAAATTAAATGAAAAATCATGAAAATATAGTTGTTACACAATAAGAATACAAACAAAGAAAAAACAGCAATAATTTTGTGAATGATGTTCCTTTTTTGTGATAGTGGCTGATGAGTTTTTTTTTCTGAATGACTGAAATCCGTTGACCTTTGGCAACATGCAGCTGCCGTTTTTCAATTAATCGTGCCAGAAGAACAAAACGTTCTTTTACCCCTCTCTGTCTTCAATATAAAAGGGAAATTTTGTAAATTTAACTGTCGATTCATTATGCACAATCATCAGCAGCCTTAGAAGAGTCGTGCCTGGCCTATCTCTGTGACAAGGAGCTATAGATATTTTTTCTGTTTTGTTTTCTATGTGCATTTTCGCAGGTAATTATCATTATCATTTTACGTATGTTTTATGACATAATCAGCCTCCTCTTCATCAACCTTTACCAATTTAATTACTTTACTGCTGCTGATTAAGAATTCGCTGTCATGTCATGAAATTCTATTTTTTCCAAAATAAGCAAAAAAAGAGTCACAGTCGGCAGTCGTGCAGAGGAGAGTAGCAGTTTACAGGTTAAAAATTACGTGTTGGTTTGATCTGACTTTGAGTATGTGATGTTTTATGCGACAAAGGCATGACTTTGACTGTCGTTTATATGACCATTTTTTCTGCGTATGTATCTTCTTCGATGTCAAGTGCTCAATAATTATGCTTTCAAAACGTATGCAAAATTCACATCTTTATAAGGTTTTTTTCTCATTCATTCGTAGAACAGTCAGCTAAAAGCAACACGGGTCTCCCTCCTCCTATACATACCTCGTTCTTCAAGATAAGCATTATGTAATTTTTTGGGTAAAGACCTTCGAATTAGTAAACAAACCCAAAAATTTTAATCGTAATCGCACAAACACGACGTAAGAATCATGTATTGCTAATAATTTCGTAAAAAATATCATGATCACTGGTCACACACATCTCAACAATCCATGCCTTCTCCATTCATTTCATATAATACTTAAACTTTAAAAAAAAGTGTGCATAGCGTGCTTGTGCCATCATCATTACTTAAAATATTAATACCATTTTTACATTTTTGCGAGAAAGACGAGCTAAAGTTACTTATTTGTGAGCAAAAAGTAAACGTAAATCATCTCTGGTTGATGTGATTTTGGCATGTGTGAATTTTGTTGTTGAAAAGGAGGAAAAAGTGTCATATAAATCTATGTGCAAACAGCCTCGACACATTGCCACAATTAACTATGATCATATTACTGTAATTATTATTGTGCCTAACAAGAGGAAAGAAGAATATTGTGTGTTTTGTTGTCATTGCTGGTACTTTACTGTGTAAAATCATCCAGGTAAATTAGGGGGACACATCAATTTAAACTGCAGCAAACTTTACCTTTACGAAAAGCAAAGACACGAAAATTAGTGTGGTGGAGGTAGCTGGTGACGATAATAACAGCTTTTTGATCGCTGCCATTGTCGTCGACAGTCATCAGAGCCATTTCTTGATGATAACAACAAGTATGTATATGTAATGGACTTTTATTTGCGTCGTAGACCGTTGTTAGTCTCATAACATACATTTTTATTATCTCTAGTTGATACTTGTCACCTTCTCTGTTTAAATGTTACAATGTTTGTGATAGTGAAAAATCGTGTACTAGTGAGAGTGACTATGTTCACTAAATTATTGTTGACCGTTCGGGAATGTGGTGATATTTGTCACAATTGGCGATAATATAAATGTAGAAACATTTCTTTGAGACAACACCATTTTAAATTTGAAGAAGTACCTTTTTGTCTTCAAAGGTTAATTCTTGATACAATAATAGTCATGTTTTATTACCGTTGAACTTGTGTTCGTTTTTTGTACCGTCATGTATGGATGTGATAGGTCACGTTTACCTAGAACAGAAACTAAACGGTAAGCTAACAACAAATCTTAAAATTTGAAGTTGAAGGCATAAATATTTTCTTATGTATTATGTTCCAAAGCAGTAGGCAATGTTTTACTTTGAGACTATTATTTCATAATAGGATTAATTAATAGAATGAAAGCTTGCTGACTAGAATTAAGAAAGTTTGTAACTAAGATTAGAAAACTTATTATTCTTAAAGCTTTAGCGACAGTAAAGCTTTTGTAACGATTACTAATTAATAACGCTTGGTGAGCGTGCTGCTCTCGAAAACCCTGACAAACGTGAATTGAGATTGACCATCTAGATAAAGCACTGTTTTGAGAGCAATAATGAGCGCGGTGGTTATGAAGAATTTGGAAATCCAATCCTGGATATTCGATTCGTAATTATAACTGAATCTATTTGAAACAGAGAAAATGAGCAAGGAACATCTTAAATTCTGATATAGGTTTAAAATACATTAGTTACATTACCATTCCTAACTTTCAATTTTATAATAAGATGCGTGTTATCTGCATTGATACACTTATTTTAGTAATTCATCACTAACCCAGATTGTTTGAAAGTATATGCTATACTTGCTTTTACACACTCTTACAGATCTATGACATAGGCACACAAGTTTCATGCTTTTATACAGCCGTTTTTGGACATGCAGTTATATTTAATACAATTTATCTGTCATAATATCGCACTTTTCTTTTTTTAAATCTATTTTCATCTACATATCGTGACCACTTCAATCTCCTTCTTTCTCCTTGATGCATTCGCCTGAAATCCAACTGAAATCCAACTGAAATCCATTTAATTGTTTGATAATAATGCTTCTTATAATTATCTTGGAATGTCTTTTAATCGGTGACATCTGCAAATCTGCGTGCAAACTAAGATTTCTCTTTTCAAGTCAACAAAACAATCATTTATCTACTTGCTGACATTCCTATTATGTAATGTAAGATTCAGTTTGTTGGAAGTCGTAGTGGCACTGGTTTTCATTTTTCATATATTTAAACCAAGGCACGCACCGAATGAAATTCGAGAATAAATAGACCATAATATGCATTCAAAAAGCATTCTAAACAAAAACAATCGTGGCCAATCGTGGGATTTTCTGTCACATAGTCAAGTAATGGCTAATTTGTTTTAACATTTTTAAGGAACGATAGATTCTTATAATTTAACTGAAAAATTAAACTTTCACGTGGTCTGCGTGTGGTGGTGATCATAGTTTTAATATTAGCCGACGTGAGCAGCATTAGTTAATTTGGTATGCCAAAAATGACCTTTACTTTCCATATTATATGAAGCAAGTAGACAAAAATGTGAAAGAATTTAACATTAATAATTTCACACAAAATATTATCCTAGTTCAGAAATCAAATAATGAAAACCGTCAATTTCCTAAAATAAAACAGAAATGCTGAGAGCATATTAGCCCAAACAGCTAAATTATATGTTATTCGGGCGATTCTTAAATCGATTTAAAATTGCTGACTGTGTTACACAATAATATTATGTAACCTTTTAGATGCAGCATTTGCTTCAGGGAGTAATGCATTATCCATTAGTGTATATTCATAAATGAGACGATTGCAATATATTTTCAACACTTTACATTTTACATGTTTTCAGGAGAGAAAATCAAAGTAATGCATTGCAATACAGTCAGTGAGCAAAAATAAAATTGGCAGTTGATGAGTTATATTCCCGTGCTCCGTACCATACTGTTGGAAATGAAGAAAAAACTAATAAAAATACCATATTATTATGACTCTTTGTTGGTGGCTCAAGATAATACTGTAGCATAGTCAAATATTACAGTCTTCTTAGTTTTTTAAAGTTTTTCTCTGCTGCTAAACTACACTTTACAAGAAATTAATAACATGGTTAATTACAGAGACCGAGGTTTGGGGAAATGTCTCGTACTTGATTTATTGCCAGCACCTTCAAAAATAGTCGGTCACTAATAGATTACTCTGATGAGTTTGTATAACATTACCATAAACAGAAGTACCTAGTACTAGTACTACAAGCGCAATCGTGCTGCAATGCAATGAATCGCTGCATATAATGACTTTACAAAATTTGCACACCCTGCGTACGCAGTTTTTTAGTGCGTTTTCATTTCAATACAAGCTAAGATAACCAGTACAAAGTAAGTTGTTTAGCTTGAGAATTGACAGTGCGAACATCAAACATGATTCTATAGTGGCACCGCTATGTTATGTATAGTACACTTCGTGTATTGTAGTATGAGTATGTAGATTACGCACTATAATACTACATATTTTGTACTTGTACTTCTTCTGGATCCTTTCATGTTTCATTCATAGCATCAGCATTTTCGGCTGACCCTTATTATGAATGAATCAGCAAATGTTGTAAGAAATGCTTTTGAATAATTATGTAGTCTGGCTATAATCAATTTTTTTTAGCAGGAGTAAAAAGAACAGTAGCAGTACCACCCAACGAGTTTCCCTCCTTGTTTAAGTTATACTCAACCTTGGTATATATATCTACCAAAATGGTTGTATATGCATGCAAAAAGAAATCAACTTGACAATTAAATGTACGAAGCAGCTAATGAGAATAATCAAGTGACTCCCTACTTCTGACACGGCATTTTACATTTTAAAACAGACTATGAGCTTCTACCGTCGTGATTTAATATTCAGTGCTTTGCTACATGTCTAAATGCAGAACAGCATGCAAGCAGTAAATGTGAATGGACTGCGAGGTTCGTATAATAAGGTTCTGATAATCATTGATATTATCATCCGTTCTTTATGAGATTATCCACACGCATTTTTTATGCTGCTTTTCCTTTGACAATCAAAGGGTAGTCAAACGAGTCATAAAACGGAGACGCTGTGTGTGTCATTTTTTATGATGAATTCTCACCTGGAGGAATTTTTTTATTTATGTATGTAATGCGTTACCTTTTATGCGTGCCCCAAAGCGAATTAAAAGAATCAATGTCAATGATGATATTTTCACACATCTGCATTACGTTTATTCGCTCTTTGCAACTTCATCTGTTTATAATAATAAAACTTTGTAAAGTGTCATACTCATCATATTGGTGAGTTGAGAGTGGCGACAGGTACGTGCTAAATATTTTACAACTCAAAAGTTAAAAAATTGTGAGGACATGGACATGACATAACACTGTGGGCTTTTT
Organism: Willowsia buskii; assembly: GCA_034700685.1. Classification (NCBI taxonomy): domain Eukaryota; kingdom Metazoa; phylum Arthropoda; class Collembola; order Entomobryomorpha; family Entomobryidae; genus Willowsia; species Willowsia buskii. The sequence continues at coordinate 8,053 of JAQIXW010002971.1, read as the reverse complement.
ATAAAGATCTAAATTATAGATTTGACTTGGTAGAACGTATAAAATACTTATGCTTTATCTGTGAAATCACAGACAGCTACCAATACTTGTGTGAAAACCTTTGTCACAGATAAATCATTCATGAGTATTCATATGGATATCGCCTACGTTCTACATTCAACATAAATATGACACACTCACACTGTCTGTCTCAGAAAAAAAGATTTCCCTTCCAGAGATAAAGAAAAACAATAAAAAATATAGTGGAAATCCTTCGTGGTTCTCTGAAGAGGTTTTTTTACTTTACATTTCCTGCTGCTCTTGAAAATTCAGATTGAGTACGAAAATTGATCTGTTGAACATTAATAATGAATTAATTTTAAAAGGAAATTGTATCGAATTCAGACAAATAGATGATTTTAATAGATGCTCAGCAGGTAAGTGTAACAAGGTGTCAGCGTGATAATTATAGACTTGGCTGTGCAAGAATGGTGACGGCAATTGACCAGTTCTGTCACACACATTTCATTATTATTTTATCGATCTCTAGAGAGGTGAAGTAATCGATTGCAATGTCGATCAAGTTTGTCTTTTTGATTCAGCAAATCAGAAGATGTAAAGTGATAATTGTTTGACATGGCCTTTACCAGAGTCTTTAAAATGCTATTTAATATTCCACACAAAAAAGCTGAATGAAATTAAATCTGTGATGAACATAAGCTTATATATTCCATTCGTCGAATGGACTGTAGAACGAAAAGGATGTGGCTGCTCTGCAGCCATGCTGGTAGCTTGAATTGTCGCTATTAATGAAACTGTTACTTATGAGGTCAAATGAATCGCAGTAGCAGAGATGCACGCTAGTTGTACGAGTTGTATGAAAAGTAATCGTGGATAAAGAATCACATTATGAGAAACTGCATTGATATTCAATCAATCAAACACAGACCCGCCCGCCTGTCTATAACTTCTTGCAGAAATTTGCAGAAACAAAATTATTTGGCATTCATTTTGTTGATCTAGCTTACTAAAAGTTCATTTTGACGAACAATAATGACCATTACATAACGCCACCCGTATGCATCCACACTTGTGTATTTTTTATTATATTTTTCTGCACCGGATAACATTAAGATTTTATCATCAGTGGCCAAACTTACTGAAACTACATATTATATACCTACGCATTTTTCGTTTAAAGTGCAGTTATATTCTGTCTGTTATCTTGATGCTGAACGACAAAAATCCAATCAATTTATGTATCTGCCAGTAGTATGTATAATCGTTCAGAGGTCATAATTTTTATAATGATTCGTCAATCATCATCACATGTGAATGAGTTTCCCATTACATTTATAAAATCAAAGCAGCCCACTACCTATGTATTACTTTTTAGATGCATGTTTTGAAACTAATAGCATCACATAATATTGGAACCATAAAGATTAGTTTATCAGGCTAGAAACAACCGAAATCGTTTGTACATTGCATCCGGGCATCTACAAGATGCTTTCATTAATAGAGTGAGTCAATACCGGCTAATTCTCAGTAAAATACACACTACACTGTATACAGACTAATTTAAGCAAAGCAAGAGTCTGAGAATGAGAGCCTTTTCGTGTCAGGTCAACATGGCTAACTGTATAGCTAGTTGTAGTGAAGCAGCAGCAAACATGTTCATTTTGCCAAAATTTTGTTTTTATGCATATGTTTTATGTTCGTTCACATATCATTCGCAATTCATAAAAATATTAAAACGCTTTTACAAAGTATTCCTGCGCAAGCATCAATATGCTGTTTTATAAATTCTACTTAATAAATGGTTGGCAGCTGTTGGTTGATGTAAATAAGTGTGTTGTTATCTACCATTTTATTTTCTAAAGATTTGTTGAAATTATCAATTATTACTTTTCAGTGATTTGCATTAATACAGCAGCATATAGTACCAATCAATTGTAAGCAAACAAAATATTGAATAACTTGGATTTCGCATAGGTTCTCATAACACGTGCATAGTGCATATATACTCTGTTAACTGCTTAAGATTATAACGAATCATGGAGCAAAAATCAATTTTACAAGCAGAAAAGAACGCATTGCTCTGGGGTTACTTTGTTACAGTAATCTAACGCAGGGTTAAAGCAATTACGTCAGTTATGATGAGGATGATGATGTAAAATGCGAATGAAAAATCTTTGATGGAATTCTGATAACTGATCTGAATGTTGACACAAATTTGACTTTGGTCTTGATTTTTAATGCTGCTGCTGCTCGTCTGCTGCTGACTTGTTGTAGTTTCATGGGCGTTTTCCTAAAAAGAATGTACGTAATACAGCAAGCTTTTCTGCTAAGCGCAATATAAATTAATTACCATTAATTTTATAATTCTTCAAGAACAAGAAAACTTCTACCCAGATCTTCTTATCTTTTGAATCAACTCACTTGCTAAAATAAATGTACTTTTAGTATTGATTATGATTGGAGTTAAATGAGTTTGTGAATTGATGAATGAACCAGGTAGAAAAGAAACACATTTAAATATTGTTTGTGTTTGAGTATTTCAAGCAGTAATCATGATCGTGAAGACGATGTCGCAATAAAGCTGCATCACACTCAAGATATTATGTGCGCGAGTATACGTTTACAGTTTTGTTGAAAGAAGTGTTGTGTAGAAAGCAAAAGCATATAAGCCTGTATTTTGAATTCCAATAAAAAACGAAAATCAAATCGAGTTGATTTTAATGGCATCCTAAAAATGACATGACCAGTAATCATAAAGCCTTTTTAATATTTTGGGAGTAATTATTGTGGGCTGTGGTCAACCAGTCAGTACAAGTGTCACTGACAGGCATGCATTAAGATTTTCCTTATAAAATGTGTACTTAATAAACTTACACAACTGTAACTGATACTATCGGAGATTGGTGATGATGTTTACGCATCAGAAAGTCTCCTCTACACGTTTTTTTTGCCACATCAAAAGCTGCCCACCCTAAAGTTAGACGTTGCTAGTTGCTTGCCCTGCAAGAACGTTTGTATTGTATACTACTTTGAATTTGTGCCATTTTCAACTTTTGTTTTATCACTATGTGGTAATCAGCACCAATCGCCACATCATCTTCGATATTCAGTGGTCGGTCGTATGGCAAAATTATCAGCGGTTATTCAACCCCATGCAGACTGGTCAATTTCCGTCATTACCTATTTGATGCAGCTAATCCTTTTAATTATCTGTTGCTAAATTGAGAGAAACAGCAAAGAGATGAATTCTTTATAATGTTTATAATTCGAAAACAGAGTATCTATCTACACCATCATGTGTATCCGTAATGCAACATGAAACAATGAAATTTCAATTGGTTTCCAATCAAAATTATATCCCTCTCACCAAAGGACTAAAACTGCTTAGATTTGGAAACATAAAATAATAAAAATGTCTGTCATGCATGCCAATGATTTAACTGAATTAAAGTAGCCTTACTGCATGTACGTATATGAACCCAAAACCACGAAAATTTCAAGATTTACTAAGGCATGACAATCATGACATATATAAATTATGTAACGGGATAATTGTCCAAGTTGAGCCTACTACTAATAAGGTTGTGCGTAACAAAATAACATTTAACGTTATGCACTTTATCATATTATGTACTTGCATTTGTACTTGTTCGAGCAGAAAATTGATGGGAAGTTTACATATTTGGCAGTTGAACTTCTTCAACATGTTATCAGCAAAGATACATGCAGTATTATAGAGCGCAAGTGAATCAGATAATTGTTCATATCCGTTCATCGCCGTTACTCCCCAATTATTTATCGTGTATGTCGTTGTCTCGAAAATGGAAGGACTTGAACCGGTGCAAGTTTATTATCAAGACACTTTATAGAATAAATATCTAAATAGGCAGATAAATCTTGGCCACAAAACTCCTTTTTTAACTGAATATCGTGATTGAGAGAAGCATGTTGTACGAATTTTCTTAATGCATGCATGATAGTTACGAAATATATTGCATCCCTCAATCCTAGTAATAACAATAATAATCCTATTTTTATCTCACAGGAAATAAAATGACCTTTTGTAGACCTCTCCTCATCTTCAAGTTCATATTACTATGCATTCGATCATTCGTTGGTCGTCGTTTCCACAAAATGGAGACATGTAACAAATTACAAATGCTTCATAGTGCTTACTCGAAATTCATCATGAATAATTTTACTTTCATGAAACGCTCACATAATTCTCATTATGGAAGCTTCCTAATGATATTCAAACTACAAAATCTTAAAGCGATCGAATTGGATAAAAATAATCATAATAATTTTAAAAGGAAGGTAATAGGTAATTTAATTTAAAAGTCAGACCTTTAGGAAGATGCACTGTGTAATGTTTCTTGTATTCCTTCCCAAAGTTAAACCCCAACATCTATGTAATCATTTTATTCTGATCTAGTGCTATTATTAGTCACCATCTCATGCATTCAAATTAGGATTTGGGAGAAACGGATAGTAATCGAGTTTGCAAATTTAAAGACATAAAATGAATAAAACCGTCATTTGTTAACCACCATCCTTAAAATAGAATCAGTCGTGCAGTCGTTATCAAGCCAATTATATCTGTACAAACCATGCTTGTGCTGTGACATTCCAATGGAATGATCAAGTATATAGCATAATATGAATAAAATGGTCACAGCCTGCAACTTTGTGCTATTTTATTATACGGTACAGTACTTCTTTTATGTTTCATTGTCGATGTCCAAAGTATCTATAACATCAGTTTTCACGTAAGTTTGAGGTTCACGCTCATGGTGAAACAAAGAAGGCATATCGTCTAGGCCTGCGTATGGCACCATTGGCATCAAAATTTACAGCGTAATAGAGAATTTGATATCATAGTTGCAGGAATATGTATAACGCAGACATCATCGGTAATTTACATTTGGAAGGTCAGTTAAACGTGGAAAGAAAAAAACGACAAAAATTCAAGGTGTCCTTCCTTTCATTAAGCAACAACAAAACGACGAAAATAGAAGTCACAGCGCAACAGTCACCATTTGGATTACTTGACTGTAGATAAGTCTAAATGTTTGCTGCTGATGAAATGGTCGGTACGGACTATGGATGTTATTATCATGAAATAGGAAGGAAAACTTAAACTTGCATAAATATTTGATATCTCCTTCGTTGACAATAATCATAAACTTATAATATCATCATCACTTAAGCATGAATCACAGAGAGGAAACCACTTGTTGCGATGATCTTGTGATGCTACAGATACACATGTTTTGAACAATTTATGAGAACCATAATACGAAATAGAAAATCTTGAATTTACAAGCTTCATGGTAAATTTATCCATCACGTCAATGTTTGCATTATCATCACATCAGCGATCAGTCGCCAAATCTGCAAATAAAATAATGATGACAACTGAGGAATTCACTTCAAAACAAAGACTTTTGTTCAAATAACAAACGCTTTGAAAATTAAATAATCAGCAAGAATATAGCATGAAATTGATACAAACTACAAGGTGAAGTCCATAAGAAACTGAAAATAGATTGCAGATTGCAATCTTGTCGTAATACATTTTTCTGTCTTGTTGAAAATAGTTATAACTTCCCCCTACTGATCCGATCCATCTTGGAGGTACATGATGAATGATTTATTGGAATTTTATAGCAGGTGGTTTGTCAGGGGGAATGGTGCCGACAAGAACTTGACGAGCTATATGTATGTATCATCAAACGCATCATTTTTTACTACAATGATGGTAATGTGATAATACGCTTGTTGAAATGTGACTGTTTATAGCGATAAGTTAAAAATGTAAGTAGGTAATAAACTTGCTGAGAAATTATGTTATGTGCTGTTAACTGCACTAACTAACTGGAAATTTGAGATTACTACAAGAAAGAAGCCGCCAGTAACAACAAACAACATAAGATTTATTGGTGAACAATGAGTTTCAAAGGTCTACATGTTTGATTCTCACACGATAATCAGCACGATGATGTGCTACTAGATTAATCTCCTGTTTTGTATGTACGGTCAAGGACGCTTGTCTTTTGTGAAAACAATTTTACGACTTTGCGAGCCTATAATAAGTTAATGAGTACATACGTAAAAGAACTCAAAGTTAACTTTTAAAGCTTCATCAGGATCACATAATTTGCAAGTTAATCTTTTGTGGATTTCGGAACTACTGATAGTTATGCTACAATGTGGGATGCTTATTATAATAGAAGCAAAAATCATACCATACCACTTTACCCATTAACATTACATCTGAAATATACAGTTTGAGATCTTTGAGATATTAAGATCTCTCATCGCAGGCTATATTGGCTTACATTAATCATGGATTTTACTTCCGTTAAAAAGGATGGAATGAAATAATAAATGATTCCCCTGAATAAAAAAGTGATCCTTCCGCAATTCTCAGTGAAGTGATAATTTCTGAGATTTCGCCTTGTATCTGATTAGTGTAAATATTTTATTTAACATTGCACTTAATCTATGTTTAATTGTTTTCTTTACGCTCAATATCCTGAGTTATATAAGGCCATACATGTATGTGCGTATTTATGTACATGATTTTCAAAGACTATTAACTATGTGCAAAATATTACCTCAAGGCTACTGCTAAACTTTAAGTATTCTTCTTCTACTAGGATTTTAATATCTGAAAACATTACGTGTTTGTTTTTCTGTGTGGAAACATGTGCAACAATAGCATCAAGATAAACTGCATCTTAAATGTCAGCAATGATGATTTATTAAGTGAGTCTCATGGATATCCCTTCTCATTTTAGCTAACGACGATGCATTAAAATGATTGCAATAATAGAGTATGCTATTTGTTAGCTGGCGAAACATATGTAGTTAAAGCACATATTATTCGAATTAAACTTGAGCAACCAATCAAGTCTTTTGGAAAGGCCGTCAGAATAATTATGTGACAACCTTAAATAAAAGACGATAGTTCTTTACTCATCATCTTCATTCGTATAAACTTATTTATTTATGGTTATGTCAAATATCGATATGATAATTTGATCAGGAAAACATTTACCAATTAAATCGGAAGGGATAACATGTAAGCAATTTTAGCAATCAAATTGAGAGCACTAGAGCTAATAACTCGAAAAGCAATACGTTTAGTAACAACTATACACTAACCACTGCATTCGTGACGAGAAAATGAACATAAAACGTCTAAGGCAAACTTCTGAAAGTGTTTCATTGGGTGAGATCACCCATTAAATAGTGGCAATAATCGTATAACCGCTCACCTTGAATTAAATCATAAAATCATAAGCAACGAATACTAAGCCAAAATTCATCATTTATTTTTATTTACTGGAACATGCTGGAAACAATGTCATTTTCATGAAAACACCAAAACAAAAATGTGGGCACAATTAAGCAGAGACGGTTTGTTTTCATGAATTATATGACAAGGTCAAACGTTTTGACGGATCATAAAAAATCAATATAATATGAATTATCCGCGAAGATTTAGGTAGCCCTATTCAAAAGAAATATTGAGACAAACTATTGGTACTAATAAAAAACTTTAATAAACTTGTTACAGATACAATCCTAATCGACATTATTACTATTTTATGGTTTCTTTACACACATTTCTCTCTTCCTAATTTCTGAACTTCTTTTATAGTTGAAACTTAAGAAATCGAGAAAACATATTGGCATATCATATTTTCCACTTATTGCAAAAATGCAGAGCTGGATTCAATGATAATCTAAGCCTGAAAATATTCAATTGAGCTATAAGACTTTTGTCTTAGGTGCTGTATTTATTATCTTTATATCTTATCTTGCTTGCTTATCTTATCCAATTGGAAATGTAAAAATCAATGAAATAGAATATGAAAGTGATGAGTTAATTGCCTATCTAAAACTTCACTTGAATGCATATATTGTGTGGCTTTGATTTTGACAGAGTTGATAAAACTTTGTAATCGTTATTTTGTTTTCATTCATCTAGATTGAGATTTTGTTGAATTAAAATTTTGAATAATCGCGTCTGTCAAAGAGAATA
>JAQIXW010002970.1:0-14090 GCA_034700685.1 Willowsia buskii | reverse complement strand
GAGTTGACTTGCCTCCACCAGTAGCACCAATATATGGTACCACAGTTTCAGAGCAATTTGACTCCCTGTTTTTAACAGGATTGCGTTGACAGAATGCACAATTGAAAAAACACATCGTACCACAACTCCCAGAATGATTGGTCCAATGCAACGATCGTATTCTTCAGCAAGACCGTGAATCCAATCAAATCTCTCAACAAAACAGTTGAAGCTCATCCTTTCAAATCCCATTCCCTCCTCGGCATCGCTTAATCTCTTCAAATTACGGAACTCATTTGCCTCACCACAGCTCTTTCCGTTTTCTCCACCGTTAGGTTTGAGAGGAGGTATAGCCATGGACCTCATTGATGGTGTTGGATTCAAGGAGAATCGTTTACGGAGAAAGTGACCTTTGTAAATGTGATCTTCCAGATGGGCACAGTAGTCCTCAAACGTCCACAACATGTGAAAAGTCGCAATAACAATCAGATCATACGCAAATATCACAGTTGATACACTAGGAACGATCGTAAATACCATTAAAAGTGCAAAATACCAGGTTCTTGGTAAAAAGAAGGCAGAATCAGGGTACTCAAAGGTGGTTTGGGCAAAAGCACAAACCAATGTGAAGCCCAACAGGTATCGAGGAACTGCTAAAATCAACAAGGAAATTTTGTGATTTTTCCAGCATTTACGAAACAGAGCATTCAACGGTTTGTATTTCGGTTGCTCCAAAGCATTTAAAAAATCCGTTATGCGAGTATTCAGCCGGTAAAAGGTAAACCGGAAATAGAGATCAAAAACTGCTGAAATCAAAATCACAGCATTTGAAAGGATTCTATCTGTAAGAGAAAGTTGACTAGAAATTGGATACATTTTCCGTTGGCAATCCACCAAAAATGCATGACTTATTATGTTCAAGGTTAAAGCGTATAAAACGTATGGATGAAAGCAAAATCCGGTGGCAGATGGAAGACCCCAAGGTTTCCGAACAAAATATATCCCAACAAGCCATGCTTGCCAGGAAGAGAAAGTTAGTCCGCTCAGCACCATGGCCTTTTTTCAAGTGCACGTCTTTTCTAACATAGGTTCATTTATTCGTGAATATTATTCAATATTGGAATTTTTAATTTAATCAAAAGGTGACTGGACCTTTTGACCACGTATGCCGATTACATTACAATATTACAATGACATAGAGTAAGCAATAACATTTTTACCTTATCATTACACCCTAAAGGTTTTTTGACAGAATGGGCAGTTCGTACAACTGTAATTAACATTATATTACATTATTGGGGGTAATCAAGTCCATGTCTCGAGTGTTTTATGGTTTGTTTTATTACTCATCCAGCTCGTGCATGCATGTTTGTTTGTAAATTGTATCCCTCTTGAGTTTCTTCTTAGTGAAAGACATCTATTTTTCTTCCTTGTGAAGTTGTCAACATGATTAGTACATGTTGAACAACATAGGATAAGCATGTTTCATGGTAGTTTAGTTCATGATGGTACACAAAGGTTTAGGGTAAATTACGAATAATTCATCTACTGTAACGACTTAACATCTTCTCGTCATGCAACTGTATTCTTCTGGGAAAAGCAATAATAGCACACTATTATAGAAGCTCATCTACACTTTTTTATTCTCGTATGCACACATCATTTCGTATTTCTTGTGAAGCTATTATGTAGTACCTACCTCTGATGTCGGCTTGTTTGTGCCGCTTTTGAAAAGGAGAAAGCATGGCTGCGTCACATGATAGGTAATTACAGAAACACGTCAATAAAATGACAGAGAATATAGAAGATCAAATTCCAAAAATGGCAACGACTTCAACTTTAGACCTAACAAAAATATGAAAACTGTGTAGAATTCTGCGTATTCCAACAATCCTAGAAGAGAGATAATAAAATGCGCATACTGTTAATTCTTTACCTCTTAGCTCAATGATCAATGTCCATAAAGTGCAGTTGAAATCGTACGAGACTACATGAAAAAACGACAAAATGTCAATCATCTGGGCACGCAGAAACTAGACAAACCACTCGTGAAAAATGTCAATATTTGTCAGACTAGATATAAAAAATGTAGTTGAATTTCCGATAATTGGTGGATGCCGATAGATGATGATAAATTGTAATATTTCTACTTTAGCCGCGCTCGTGTTTGACAGCAGTAAATTAATATCTTTATTATGACTACATGAAAGTTCATCTGATTAAGATGTAAAATAAAAGATTTTATTAAAAATTCAACATCTACATAGTTAAATGCACGTGTCAGCTTGTCATGTTAGAAATGATTTGCAGCAAACTTATTATTCTTATCTTGTGTAACTAATCGCTTCTTCTACGATTCTAAAAATGTGAGATGATCCCTAGAAGAATAATTTGCTGCTACTGCATCATCATCATGATCAAATATTGACTGACTGCACCCATGAAATAGAAAGCATGGGTACTATGATTAACCACATGACCAGTATACTTAAAATAATTATTGAATATAAATACAATAATGGAGGCTATTCTTCTTAACGTTTTTTCAGCAATCAGCATCTATTCAACTGAATAAAAAACCATTCTACGAACCGCTTATTTTGATTAAATAATTTTCCCTAAATGAACGAATGTATTTAGTAGTAGTGGTTAGATCACAAAACAAAAATATAACGTACTCACTACGTAAATACGCAGTCATGCTATTTAGTACGTAGTATTTTCAAGATTTTGAGCACTTATCATGCTAAAAAGTCAAATGTCAAAAACCACTTTGTTGCCTGGAATGTTCCAACCAGCCCCACAAATTCATATTGATGATAACTATTAAAATGCATGACCAAAGTTGAATGAGTAAGAAGCATCTCACAGACACCCAACTTTCTCAGAAGCAAAAGTCCGGTCTGCTGAAATCATGATTATACAAACTCGGCAAATATTTTGGCAACAACATTAGCTATACAGATGAGTTCATACCTATACAAATAATGATTACGCAAGAGTCGAGAGTAAGAGTATATGTAGTTAATTGTCTAATTGCTTTTTTTATCGCCAAATTTTCTCTAAAAGTCTCTCACGTTAACACTGCGCACTGGTGAGACAACCCTGTCATGTGAACCTTTGATAATTTTTATTCATACGTTGTAACTTTCTTCTTTTTCTCAAGAAAATTTGTATTATCCAGCAACCTATCATCCACAGTGCCATCAAGTTGCAATTCCTCTTATTCCCACTCTTTTCCAGTGAAATCTGACTCTCTTTTATTAAAATTAAGAGTAAAAACGCAGGGCTCAGCTTTTCATAAATGATCGAAAGTTGAATCATTATTCGCTGACGTCAAACTGAGAAACGAGTTTAATTTTAGAATGAGAAGATGTCATCCAGTCACCAGTCTTCTGGTGAGAATCTATTGAGATTGCGAATACACCAAGTGCAAAAAATATCATTTATTATTATCACCGCCAGCCAGCATTATTCAATTTTTTGACGGTTTATCGCCCATAAATTTTTAGCTACTTAATTTCAAATCATTTTCATAACATTAACACATTGAACTACCTATACATAATCATACATGCATATTCCGCAATTTAGCACAATATAGTATGCGTGCTCAATTATTTACTATCAAGTCATTGGACTCAACTCATATACGTCAGATACCACACACTTACTACGGTTCAGAAGCAGTCGAGTTGTAATGTAAAAGATGATGATAATGGGGTTCGCATTTGAATTATCTGTCTGACTCTCTCCACTTTTCATACATTTTCCTCCATGTGCGTGTAGGTGGTTAAGTCAAGTCATGATTTGAACTGCTTACATGCAAGTAATATTATGTTACATGATGATATACAACAGAAATAGGTAAAATATTTATGCAAAAATAAGATCACTACAATATATACAGTGCAGTAAAACAATGGAAAATTTTCCAATCGGTCAGATTCACATTTTACCTGCTTCTTGTTTGTTTCATGTCACTATTCCACTTGACCGAGAGTAGTAGGTTGCATACTTTTGCTGAAGTCATTATTTTGTTTACGTTCATAATGGTTGGAGATGATATGCGGTAGTAGGATTTAAAGTAATTGTGTGGAGATGAGTGGGGCAACGACCGGCCTTCAGAATGCCACTTAAGAGAGAGAGAGAGAGAGAGCGCTCCCAGATACATACTTCATCATTGTTCTTTATTATTATGATCGCCTTATTTGCATGCATGAATGTGGTCAGTTTGTCAATTTATGATTTTTTTACCTTATTGAGTAATTCAGTATGACGATGATCAAGGTTAAATAATATTAAATATTATTATGTTCATAGTCCGAGCATTGAACTACTATTCGGTAAATACTTGAGATTCACGTAAATTCTGTTTTGCAATTAATTAATTGAATATAAATATCGGGCCGCTCAGAATACAAAGTAATACACACAGTCATGACTTTTAATGCATGTTACTATTGTAAAAGAATGATTAATTGGTTTAATTAAAAACGATGGTTCTTGTGACCTTGTGCAGAGACTTCTTTCAGACGTTTCCTATCACGCTCCTGATCATGAAACTGCCTCCATCGTTTCATGTGCCATATGCCAAAATACTGCTTTATTAGATTGACTACGTTCCTTAATTATAAGCAGCATTAAAATAAATTTGAAATTTTGTATAAAAATGTCTCAATTATATATCAACTAGCACGAAAGTCTTGTGCTTACAGTGACAGATATTTCATTTTTGTAAAAATTGAATGTATCTCCGTGACATACGAGTAATAAGCGAGTAAAATATTCAAAGAGTTTTTTGCGACTTGTTCATTCATTCATTCATGACTTTAGTAAAGGTGATGAACAAGCAATTTCTTATCCCGTAAAAATGAAATATGGGTGTGCACACCTACAGTTGTGTAAAAGAGCTTGTCAATCGAAATGTAGATATAAAAATACAAATACACACATTTTTATTCAAACTTTTTCCTCCGGTCATGCCAAATGCCACGTTTGATTTTGGTTCACTAGTGTAGCAGGGCAGGAGGAGAATTTCCACAAAGGAACATGGAAAATTAATTTTTTTGCGTACGTGTGACATTTGTTGCAAACATCTTATTATACTACAATTTCTATTATTCATTCATCCATTAAGAAGGTAAAAAAAATCATAATGACATTCTGCAACTGACATTTCAAACGACAAACAAACTTCAAAAACATGATTTATATGAGACCATTATTGCATAGAGCAAGTCGCTACATCTGTCCTTTACAAACGAAAAATATCTCAAGTTTTGCTGATTATGTATTTTCGACTGCGTCAGAGGTTTTTTCACCGAGAGGTGATTTCATTACTTGTCAACTTTTCTTAATGATTATATTCGTAATTGGTGTTAAGACAGTAATTATGGGTAGGTATTAAAGCTACTATTCATCATTCATCTTTTTTTTGTACGCAAAATGCTCCAGCAAAAATACCTACATAATATATCTCTGTGACTGAACCTTCCTCATTCACCCGCTTCTTGAACAAGACTCTCACAACTTGTTTTCTGATAAGTAAAAAATATGTATATACGGATGAAATAGATGCGCAATTACTTGCCTTTCTCTTTATATATACATATATATTTCCCCCTTTTACAATCTTCTTATATTTTCATTCATTTTTCGACAGACCAATCTTGGACCAACATAATATCTCAAAAACATCATCTGATTTCTTCATTTAACTTGATAAGTTGTATTTTTGCACTGATTTTTGCTGATTTCGTTCAAAAACTCAATAATAATCTTGTAGTAATCTCGTAAGTGGCAGAAAGTAATCAAATTTTAGCGTTGGCTAATAGGTCACATGTATGTAGGAAATCTCTTATATTCAATTTTCGTCTACAACAGAACAGACCTGTGCAGTGTCACCCTCATCGATCAAAATCAAAATTTTTGGAGTAAACATGCCAGGTTTTTCTGGTTGATTTGATTTATCTTGATAAAAATCAAGAGTGATATGAAATACATTAGTAGTTAATAAAATACAAAAATACGTTTTATTTCATGAATATCAGTAAAAGCAAATGATTAAAATTTCAGATAGATAGAACATGATATGTAAACAGAATGGCATTCTTGTTCATTAATTTGTCCCTAAAAATCCACCAATTCTCAACTGCCAACTGAGAAAAAACCACTCCCCAAAATGTGTCGGCTATTCTGCTTCTTGTTAGGTGAAATTCCACCAAATTATATAAGCATATCCAAACCATTCTGTATAGTGGAAAGAATAACTAATTATAGCTACCTTTCGCTTATTATTATTTTTCTAATTTTCAAAATATTTGTTGACTCGACAGAACGAAATCATCCTTATAGCTAATCTGTCCCCGTGTCTTACAATTCTGTCTTGTTAGTCTTGAGTTGAGTCCTACCCATGTATTGCGAAAACGAGGTGAGTGTGTTAGTTAGGCGCACTGGTCACTTTGTCCTTTTCTCTTTCAAAAAATGACGCACGCCACACACAGTGACAGTGATGAAGTGGAGGTGGAGTATGTGCTAATAAATGATTTTGTTATTGAAAATTGCTTACCCATCAATTTAAACGAAATTTTCAAGGTTAACCAAAACCTAAATATATCAATCGAATTAACAAATTGGTACAATGAAGATCATTATTATTCCTCATATTCATTTTTTCTCTTTACGTTTTCATCATCCTAAAACTCAGTTGAACAATAAATCATAGAAATTTATCATAAGGTACTTTTTTATTTTAGTAGTGCTGAATAAGCTGAAGACAGTTGTACGTGCATGTTTTCCCATGAACCCGGTCAAAAACTTTTTATCTGATTTTGTCAACTCCCCTTATCTTCAAGGTCGAGATATTCGCATAGTTTGGATCTATAACCATAACCAATTAACGAGATAAAAAACCCCTTCCAAAAACTTTCCTTGAAACGGGATTACGCTTTAATTTTATGAAGCATAAAAAACAATCATGAGGTTCACTGCAAAACCTCGCATTTTTTTCTCAATACGTACATTTTATGATGGTTGATAAATGTAATTAAGATTTAACGAGTCAATTACCCGTATCACGTAAATACCGTAGATATAACATCATCACCTGTTTTTCCTTTTTTAATGCTTTGGAAAAGGTGATTAACCCGATTTTAGCACTTAAATCGGCACACGTGTTATTAGTGTTTTCCAATAATGCCCGATAACAGAATACCTTTAATTTAATCAATTATATTGAACAATACGAATGATACGGTGTGTAGTAAGTAATTAATGCGTTTAGAATTTATAGTCGCAGACACTCTAAGTGTTATTGACTTTTCAGTTGTCTCTTCGCCTCCGCTAAGCTATGCGAATATATATACTGCGCATTGTTGTGTCTAATGAACTTCCTCACAGGGGACAAAGGTACAATGAAATTTCACAATTTTCTACGACAGATATGGCTGGAATGGCATGATGATGATGATGATGATGGCAAACTATTTAGATTGGATTTTGGAGCAGCGATTAAGTTTAATAGGATGAATAATCAAGCCAGGAAAATAAATACAATTACTTGCTAATGAAATTGACTTATGATAACATGCATGTAATGATGAGACTGATACGCTTTGTAATTTGTATTACGCATCATATACTACACTTTTGTTATCAATTATTGCCACCACCGCCACTACAATGTTTGCACATAAGAAATGATTTTCACACCATTTTCCATTGTGCTGGAGCATGCTATTTTGTTATTATTGTTGTTGTTATTATAAAGCCTTTTACTTATTGCCTAATCGCTGGTGTATATCTTCTTATAACTTTTGATTCCGCTCGCGATTTATATTCTATCTTGATTTCACAATCACACCATCCAGCCAGCCAGCTAATCTATGTTGTCGTGAAGAACATAATAATATTATAAGTTCATCTGCATTTTATTACATAAATATTGTACCTAAAACAGTGCGGAGCAGTAATAATGAATATACTCATATATGATCGTGATAGTGAAATGTCAACAGAATTGCCAAACATTAAATTTTGTGATGAAAATGATGTGAATGATGAGCATGCATGTAAGTTGGTGCGATATGAATGATAGCATATGGTTTGAGAAGATATGCTTTTACATCCTGCCGGTGATATGCTCGTCTTCTTCTGCAGCAGTGCAATAGTCACAATAGGTAATATAATGGCAAGATGGCATTGACGAAGAAGACGATATTTGCAAATGACGATGATAATATTTTTTGCCTGTCAACTCATTTCACTGTTGTGCTCTCATATACCTAATATACTGACACGGTTTTTTCAATGGAAATGGAAGCATATATACACAAGCAATCAATGATGTTATTTATCTTTATATGCCATTTGCATACACAAAATATAGCATACGCGTTGACAAATGTATGAAGTTGCACACTATGATTAAGGATTGGTAGTACAAATTAGTATAATAAATGTAACACCGTGCTATAAACCATGATCTCATATTTCATGTTTATAGCTATATAACTTTTTTTAAAGTCACCAGTTCACTGGAATACTGAGAACATAACAGTACAAAATTATTGAACACTTTCATGTTCTCAGCCAGCTGGACAAGTAGCAAAGAGAAGCGACAACAACGACGAAGAAAAGCAGTCTATTAAACCTGTCTTTTAAAACGGTGTGGTGGGCTAAAAAAATAAAAAGTTGCATGTCGTAAACTGATACGAAGTAAAAGTAAAGCGCAACATTTCTAATTAATTCTGCTAAAAATGTGTGTATTTTATAGTCAACAAGATTAGTCCTTCAAATATCATTCACCTGGGGTGACGGTGGTGGTGAGAGGCAACTTTTCTGGAAGTCGAAGATTATGGTCCATACTACTTACAGATTATAAGATGCCAACTATGATGCTAGTAGAGGTGGCGGTGATGATGTCAAAGATATAGAGACGAACCACTACTACTTAGCTCTCCCGTGTTGATATAAAAGTGTATTCAATTAGAGGAAAATGTGTGCACGAGTATAATCATCAGTGTATTAAGTAGAAAAAAAACACTTTACATACATACACGTTGAATTAGTGTGGAGCAACTGGAATCGGCCTTTGACTCTCTTCACTTGTTTTTTAAACTGCTGGTCTGTATAAAAACCACCGGCTTGAATGATTCCTGACCTAAAAAACGTTTGCACTTGATCCAATTCACTACAAACTTAATGAAGACGCGAGTACGCGATTAGTCATTTCGGCGCGTTAAAAAGTAATAAAATTTCACTTTTCTCAGCCACCCGATTACCCTTTATAGTCTTAATAGTCTGCTACACGGTTAATTTATAGCAGATAAGATATTCATTCAAAACGAAAAGAAAAATGAAAGTCAATTTTCAAGAAAGAATAAAGCGGTGGCTGTTCCACCTTTCTACAATCTTCGTGTTCATCATTGTTGTGATGCCTTGTGATGGTGGTGTGATTGTAGATATCCCTGCATCAAGTAACACAGTTGAACAGAAAGAAAGCCAGTTTCAACATCCGAGTTCACAGCAAAGTTCCTTCGCCAGGTTTCTGAGAGGCACTCCTGAATCAGAAAGATTTCTAACACAAGGAGTAGACTCCATTTTTAAAGTGCCCAGTTTAAGTGAAAGTTGTTCGAGAGATGTGAATCGGTTTGTTGGACAGTTGATGACTTTGGTTGGGTATCCAAAAGCGGGGAATAATGAGACAACTGTGGAAAATTGGGCTCTACAAAGTAATTTCTTCAAAACATTTTAAGTTTTACTGACGAAATCGTCAAATTGAATGAACCATGTACTTATATATCAATTTATAAACTTAAATCAAATTGATTTGCAGTGCTGGATGCTTGGGCAAAGCCACCAGAAGGTATCCTCAGCGGACATGTTAATGCTCTCGGCGATTTCGATGAGTGTCTTGCCATCCGTGCCCCAGCAAAGGATGATGTTCGAGTAAACCAGTTTCAAGGAAAATACTGTCTTGTGTATACCATCCCAAATATTAGCATATCTGATGCAAGTTCTGTAGCAGCCAAAGCAAAAGTTCAACAAGGAGAACGTTCCATAGAAAACCTAATGGTATTTACCTATAAGCCTATAAGCCAATGACTACAAGTATATACCAAATCATCATGCCATGCAGCTTTCACTTTTTGGGGTGACGTGAGAATCATTACTAAACAGAATTTTCTTTTTGCAGAAAATTTTGACTATTGTCGGCAGTGCTGAGTTACCACTCATTCCATCCATCGGCTCCTGTCTTCCTTCTACATGTTCTGATAACGAAATCCTTGCAATTGTTCGTGCTCTCTTTGCCACCATCAATTTAGTACCAGTGACTACATTCTGTAGTGTTAATGAGCCACAGAAGATTGAAGCTGGGGCTATTGCAACCATGTAAGACTTTTTTGTGCTTAAATCACATGTTGAATGATTGCTTGGCTTATCTACATTTGAATAGCCATATATTATGTATTCTTCTGTTCCTTGCTCGCCGCAACAACTCTGTCATCATTTCATTCAGGATTTTACCCCCAATGTCATTTCCTGCTTTTTTCAGATCACTTCTGGTTGGCCTTGTCATCCTTGTTATTCTCGGGACAGTGTTGGATCTTGCACTAAACCATCAATACATTCCTCATTCATTTGGAAGTTCAAAGTTGTTTTCTGTGTTCCAAGCGTTTTCTCTGATTTCAAATGGGAAAAAATTTCTAAACACAGACACATCCAAAAATGATGTGAGCTGTCTTCACGGAATTCGATTTCTGAGCGCTTCATGGGTCGTCTTAGGTCACACTTATCTGATGGGGGTTATGCAGCCCTTGTGGAACATTGTTGATACATACTCGGTAAGCGATGCTTATGAAACTTGTCTCTTTGTTTTATCATATCATGAAGGTCACCAATCACATATTATGTTAGATTAACTAATTGTAATGTTTTACCATCTCTTCGTATTTACAGATGATTACCACTAGCTTATCAATGGTGATCATAATCAATGCAGCCATTGTTGTCGATGTGTTTTTCGTCATTGGAGGCTTCCTCGTTTCTTTGACCCTGCTGGCTATGTTGAAGAAATCAGAGGGAAAACTGAATGTGCCACTGTTATATGTGCATCGCTACCTTCGTATTACACCTCTTTACATGATGATCATTCTCATTGGAACGTTTATCTTTCCCTTGTTGGGAAGCGGACCTTACTGGCACGTAGCCAAAACATGGGCAGGATTTTGTGAAAAGAACTGGTGGAAGAATGTCCTGTACATTAACAACCTACCAATTTATGACACTTTGAATGATCCTACTGATGGACCGGTAAGTTTCAAGTTTTTAATTGTCTGGTTTGATGAAGAACCTTTTTTTTGCAGATTAAATAATTTGAAAATTTTCTGTTTGAAATAGTGCCATGGAATGGCTTGGTATTTGGGTGTGGACATGCAACTCTTTCTCTTGAGCCCGTTCCTCCTCTTTCCCGTTTGGAAATGGAAGCGATTTGGAACCATTCCTTTAGTTATGCTAACCATTGCCTCCATACTTACTCCGGGAGTACTTACATATATTAACGGTTACGCACCAACCTCGGTTCCATTTGGAAAGTAAGTCACCTTTGAATATTGAGTTTCGTCACTTTATCTGAGAACGTTCCTCTTAGACGATTCGCTAACGGTTATTTTTTTCTTCAATATTTACAGTCGTGAAAGCAAATACTCTCAGGAGGCTTACACACCTACTTACATGCGTGCCACCCCTTATCTAGTCGGAATGTGCACCGGTATTTTATTTCAAGCCTTTCGCAACAGATCCTTCAAACTTCCACGGTCCATTATCTTGGGAGCGTGGCTCGTCGCATTTGCTACTGGATTTGCAGTTCTCCTCTCTCCCCAAAAGTTTCTCAATCCTGAGTATGACTTCCAGCGAGGGGAATCCGCCATTTACGTGATGGGTCAGAGAACAGCCTGGTCGTTGGCAATTTCTTGGCTGATATTTGCTTGTGGCTCTGGGTATGGTGGATGGATCAATCAAATTCTGAGCTGGAGACCTTTTGTGCCCCTGGGCCGACTTACATTTGCCATATATCTGGTGTCCATGCATCTTCAATTCCTATTCCACTTACAATACAGGCAGCCAATCTACTTCAGCAATTACCACATGGTCAATCTCTACTTTGGTCACTTAGTTATGTCTTGTCTTGTAGCTTTAGTTTGCACACTACTCATTGAGGCACCATTCATGCAGTTGCTCAAGTTGGTATTGCCAACTGGGGGCAATAAGAGCCCAACTAGTAGAAATAATGACAGCAACAACAACAGCAATCCTGAACACCGAAGTATAAAGAGTCAGCGCTGTTCAGTGTCCCCTGACCCATCAGAGATCAGCACAGGTGCTATATCAGTTAGGTCAGATGTAATCCCGTCAGGATACGGGTCAACTTCCATGGCGGGCAGCGACGCCCAACTATTCAGAGCAGATTAGGCTAACAGTTTTAATCGTATTTACGCTTCATATTTTTAACTTATACCTTTCCAGTAGTCGAGTACCACCGTATTGTAAACGTTTGTTCGGTTTTATCAGTATTCCAAATATTATTTATCATTTACATGCATATAGATTATGTTAACACTAGTACTATTTTTACAAGAACATAGGAACGCCTTATCAGACCACTGTGTGTGTCTCAGGGTATCCAGCTTACATTAGTTTGATGTCTTGTTGTCAAATATCCATTTAGTCGATGAGACACATCTGTGAGACATTTAAATACACTCATCATACAACCGTCAAATATATAATTAGTACCTATATATATGTTTTATACATTTAAATATAAATCTTGCTATATTTTGTATTTCATTATTCATGAGAAATAGTGTGAAATGTGTTTTTAATAAAGCATTTTATATTGTCTGAATCATAAATCTGAAGAGTTTAATTGAGATTTATTCTTCATAAAAGTTTTTCTTAATATTTTAACTAATTCAATACTAGTATTGTTTGCTAGTAATATTGCAATTTATTATGGCTTCATATAAACTGAATTCTTCATATCCTTTTTCATCTCCGATACTCTTAATCTCCATTCTTCATTTCATCCATGCATCTGGTTGTTACCCATATTTTTTTATTTGTAGACTCCGATTTACATTTTTATCGGTTTTTAACCTGTCGGATCGGTCATTTGCCTGTGGTTATGTATGAAATTAGTTACATAACACTGTACTTTAAATAAGGTAGATGCTTCAGTTTCAAGGCTTTAAACCACATCCTCTCGATAATGTGAAGTCAGCAGATAATATATTGCAAAGCTTGCAAACAAGGCACACTGTCTTATATGTGGTGTGTTTTTTAAAGTTCAAGTGCATAAATTTTCAAGCATAAAACATTCCACAAATTACAAAAATGTCTCATGCTTAAATATGTATGTAGTAACTTGAATGAACCTCATCATTTGGGCAAGTATACAAACTATCCAGACTTCACTACAAGCCATTGACTTTTTACATTACATAATTGGGCCGTCAAGGTCAGTTTTGTCGACTCATACACGACAGCCAAGTGCTTTGAACTTCACCTATTTCCAGAGCTCAGCAAATTGTGTAATGGATGTAACTAGTAACATGATACGGAATCATTTTAGCACAGCGCACTCAACTCCATAGCACGTCATTCCGTTTTCGGCCGCATTAAAATGATTTGTTTGTGCGTATATTATGTACACGAGAAGAGCAACTTTGTGCAGAACAATATCTACTTCAAAAGTCGGACCGCTCTTCACTGAAAATATTTATGTAGCAATCTATTGTGCTGTGTACTTCATTATATAGACGTTTGCATCCAATTTAAAGTCTGGCTAGATACATACAAAAGAAAAGAATGACATTACTTTTTTAACTGAAAATAATGTGTCACATGAGCATTATGGTATGACATTGAAAATATTTGTGCTCACTCATTCTAGTCAACAAGATGCACATAGATAATACATTTTGTTTTTGGAAATTGCATTAACACCACATAGCCAATGACATATATATATAGTTGCTGCCACTGACATGCTTTTTCTAAAACAACTTATAGTACCCTCATAAATGTGGTATGACACTCAACATTTC
>JAQIXW010002969.1:0-14092 GCA_034700685.1 Willowsia buskii | reverse complement strand
CGAGTGCTCCTTCGACCCTGATTTTTTGCATGCGAACGCATTATAGTATGATGAAGCAATGAGCAAAGTTTAAAAAATAGTTATCGCGGGGAAGTTCGAAAATCATCAGCGAGTGCTCCATCGACTCTGATTTTTTGCATGCGAATGCATTATGGTATGATGAAACTATGGGCACAGTATAAATATAAGTTGAAATATAAAAAATATATCCAACCGGTTGGACTTGTATTGCAATAAAACAGAAACTTACTATCAAAATTTTCCCAGTTTGGTGACAGATGAATATTGTCCTCCTTATACAATGGTGTATTGATTAGGTACCTTAGGGCGTTTACTACTCGTGCAGGCTGTATCTTATCATAAATGTATGGCTTTTTGTAGCTCATCCGTCGCATCAACTTTAGTTGTACAACGTCCATTTCTGTAAATTTTCTAGGGAGACAGGACACGCATGTATTGATATTGCTCTCAACGTTAACGACATTTCCATGTAACGTCCACTGTTGCTCGAATCCAGTCAATCTTATTTGCATAAAAGGCAGCCTTGGGGATACCATTCTTTGCTCCAGTTGGTTGAGATCCTAAAGAAAAAAATGCAAGTTAGAGCCGGTGGGAACGAACAGGAGAGGTTCTGCTAAAAAGAAGAAGAATTAAGAGTCCGCAAAAATATACCTTCAGTTCTGGTGGAACTGGTGGAAACTCTAAACCATTTGAAATCGCCATTCTTGGAATTCGCTTCGATTTTGAAGTTTTATAACATGTAATACACAAAAACAGTCCAAATTGCCCGCTAATGGCGTTTTGGTTGACACAAAGTATGCATGCAATTTCTTCCTCAGAAAGCCTCCATTCTTGCAGCTTTGTTTTGTCAATACTCCTAACACTTTCGCGGTAAAACAAACCACCACAGCACGAGCAAATCCACGTGGGACCTCGGTTGATTTTGTTTTCGAATGTTTTAAACAACTTTGACCACGGTCGAGGGCTTCGTATCTTTAATTTGGATGCGTTGGAATTTTCGGATATTTGAAAATTCAGTCGTTTTGCAGTTTTAATTGTGACTTCCGGCCGTACTGGAGTTGAGAACTGGATAGGCGGTCGGTCTCTTTCAGGGCTCTGGTCATTGTAATTGCCAACTGGTTGGTCAGTCACTGGGCCGATGGTTTTTTTTGCTTCTCGTCGTTGCTTTTCCTTTTTTGCCTTTCTTTTCTTTTCGATATTAATCTTTTGGGCCTGTTTAGAAGACATAGACTCGATGTTTTTATTTGTAGCTCGTCGAAGTATCTCTTTTTCAGCTTTTTTTCTCTTTGCTTCCTCTGCCGTTTTCACTTGTTCAGAAGACATGGAACTTGTGTCGCTTTTGGCCGCACGTCGAAGCCTATCCATTTCAATTTTTCTATACTTTGCTTCATCTGCCTTACGCATTTGTTCAGAAGACATGGAACTGGTGTCGCGTCTCGCCGCACGACGAAGTCTCTCTTTTTCGGCCTTTCTTTTCTTTGCGTCGTCTGCCTTACGCATTTGTTCTGAAGACATGGAACTGGTGTCGCTTTTTGCCGCACGTCGAAGTCTCTCTTTTTCGGCTTTTCTTTTCTTTGCTTCATCTGCCTTATGCATTTGTTCAGAAGACATGGCACTGGTGTCGCTTTTTGCAGCACGTCGAAGTCTCTCTTTTTCGGCCTTTTTTTTCTTTGCTTCTTCTGCCTTATGCATTTGTTCAGAAGATTTGGCACTAGTGTCGCTTTTTGCCGCACGTCGAAGCCTGTCCTTTTCTGCTTTTCTTTTCTTTGCTTCCTCTACCTTTTGTATCTGTTCAGAAGACATGGCACTGGTGTTGCTTTTCGCCGCAAGTCGAAGCCTGTCCTTTTCTGCTTTTCTTTTCTTTGCTTCCTCTACCTGTGTTATCTGTTCTGAAGACATTGAACTAATGTCTTTTTTTGCTGTCCGTCGTAACCTTTCATTTTCTGCCTTCCTTTTCTTCGATTCATCCAACTTATTTAACGGTCCAGCAGGACCAGTTGGACCAACCGGTTGGTTCTTCGATGCTTTGGGGGTTTCGGTCTTCATTTAAAAGTCCTAATAATTGTGATGCGATATTGGTAACTAACAACTAAGATTTAGCGTGTAATTAAAAAACTTGAACTTACAAATAGCAAATATACAATTCTAAACACAACTCTAATAACAAGAACAGTAACTGTAGAATTGTCTTGCACTGATTAAACTGCCGAAGAATACACCAACCAACATAACAGTTTGTAAACAAACTAAACTTCACGAAATGAATGACCAAATCACATGTGACTGAGCTTAATGTGCGTGGATAAAATGTTCTTTGCACTAAATAAACAAGACAACTCAGAACTACTCTTAGAATACAAACGCGATTACTGCCATTCGGCTTCTCCAGATTTATGATTTTGCGCGATTGTTATTATTGCCACCCCAAGTAACAGCTGATAGTATTGGCTTGCTATTGCTGAACCTTGGAGTTGTACTAGATTGGGGTTAAGCAAGACGACTTGTTCAGTTGGTATGGCAAAATAACATAGATGGCGGTTAACCACAACAATATGAGTATCTTGAGTTTCCAGATGTAAAAGAACTTTGTAAAAATAAACTTTCAATTAAATAAACGTATGACGCTGGGCGTATTCTGAAACTTTAATGGGTTTTATTTTGTTTGGGATGGTGGGTATACTAATATCGAATCATGCTACTGGTCTGCCGAGTCTGGCAGCAAAGAAAAAAACATAATAGCAACTGATACAGTTTACCTAGCAATGTCCCTGGCTCGATTCAATTCACTTTTTTTACGGCCATGAAAGGTCAAAATCTGATTTTATATATCTGTTTAATCCATCTCTCAGGTTTGCAGAGTAATCAGCCTTTTACATATACATGACTTGGTTTAGTATGTTTCTTTCATGTCATAAAAATGTTCCTTCATTGCCTATTTGCAGGGTGCCTGGCATGGCTCTGTGAGTTTGCTGATCATGAGATATTCATTAGTCGACTGAAAAACTCCAACCCTTCTTTCTCACTATACATATTGGTTTGACTTCATCCATATGGTATAAACCTTTGTGCTTCTTTTTTATCGCCTTTACCATCATCATACACAGAGTCGCAAGTCAATAAAAAACTCCACAACTTCACATGGTCCACTTTGCTAATGAATGCGGAAAGATGAATAAATAATAAGCGGTAATAGTAATAGTTATACACACGGAGTATGTATAACTTGCAACAAAAATACCTGCAACATAGAAGACCATCAACCACCAAGAAAGAAGACGTCATAGTCATATGCTCATACTAAAGAATTGACCTATTGGGTTATAATCTGAAGTTATGGTATATCAGCCGAAAAAAATATAATAACATATCACTCTCTTCTTGTTGTTGCTACCCCGTAAATCATTTTAAAGCAGGTAGACGCACAAAAACGGAGAGAGTTTTACACGAAAAGGATTCGGTCAAAAAAGACAGGTGGACATGCCTCTCTCTCGCTCAGGTAATTTTTTCATGCTTTTTATTCTCTTCCAAGGTAAACTTCTCAAGTGTGAGATCGTATAGCACATTGCTACACAGAACATACACATAATGTTTTGTAAACATACCGACACAAGTCAGCAGAAAAGCGCCTTTCCAATAAAAACATACACAGAGACAGACAACAAACAATGTTTCTTTGCATTTGGTAATATATGGACAGGTGTACAACGTACAATGCTGCTGCAGGGATTTTAAAATTTATGTGCTTCCACTCAAACTAGAAGATGTCCTTCCAGTTTTATACTGCTGCTGTGTAAATAATTACGTAACAAGACATTGTCCCGCGGCTACGTAAAATTAGAAGGGTCCCTGGAAAAAAATGAGCTCGAGTCTGTGTTTATTTTTTTACCCTGGAAGTTTTTTTCTCTGCATAAGTGTTGTCCTCTCTGATCATCACCATCATCATGTTCATTTGCCCAGTGGTAATAATCGTCTCAAGAGTTTTTTTTTTGTCTGGGGGATCACATCATCGTAAAAAAACGAAGAAGAGCCAGTGTGGAATTGCATTTCAGGGAATAATGCCAAGCCACTATGTTGAAGCAGGTGGTGATCTGGGCGCTATTCCTTTTTATAGGTATAAGAAGGACACCACACACACAATGGCATCTCAATGTACCTTATCCATTTTCCACCTTCATTCGTTTTTATCCCTTCCCAATCCTCTCTGTACTGTTATAGCCTGTCATTGTCATCATCATTTTACTACCAGCGTTCATTGCACTGCAACTACCACTAAAACCCGAGAGAAGGTAGCGCCATTCTCTGCAAACTTCATTCACGTTTGGTCTTTCCATGAATGCGAAATATTTCTAGGTACAATCTCCCAGATCACTTTTCCACTTTCCGGCTCAAAATAAGCTCGACCACAACATCACCCGAGAAGCATGAAAATGATCATTCTATATCGTCATCAACATGACCATCAAAAAGGAATAGTGTAGTTGGTGCAACTAAAAAGGAAAATAACACGCTACATTCCATGTTCATTCCTTTCTTCGTGGTGAAAAAAATGTGCCAATTTTGTGGTAGTACAGCCATCAAGATGACCATTGCTACTTGCCATTTCAACCGTTTTCAATTATTTTCTTCTAAGAAAAAAGGATGAAATAGAAAGGAGGCGATTTTCTTTCAAAGTGAAAATCGACTCTTGTCTCCTTTAAAGTCCTGGAATAAATAAGGCGTGCGTGTACATCAGGATAACCAGGGAAAAAAGGCATAGTTAAGAAAGAGGTAAAATGAAATTGACCAGTCAAAGGGTAAAGCCACAGTTACAAGCAACTTTACCACTTTTTTTCTAGTATTTTTCTCCTGCCCATTTTATTTTCACATGTCACCACTAATAATGTGCGTACATTTTATGTAAGGAGCAGTTTTCACCGTCGTTTCATTTTGTTTCCTGTGACATGCTACAATGGCTATGACATGACAGCCCAGAGAAAGAAAGAGAGAGAGAAAGTAGGAAGAACACAAATATATAACCACCAGCACATGTGTTTGTGCAACTTGGATTTTCGCTCTCTCACTGTCGCTTTTCCTTGTGCTGGTGACATAATAGTTTGCACTCTGCACAAAATCCAGAAATGTCCAGCAGCACCAGCAATTCTAGGAAAATAAACGTCTTAACTAATGACCGCGAGACCGGCCTCTATTTTTTATTTGGCTTTGCCGCTGTTCTGATTGTCCACGGCGTGACACACCGCCCTTCTCTCTATATTCTCTCTAGTTTCCACCGATTGGAATGAAAGGCAAGGAAATTATCAACCACTTTTTTCCTCTCTCACTCTCCTCAGCCCACAGAAGAAGCACAGAGGGACCCAGAGAAAATCCAAACTAATCTAGCTCGCCATCCTGGAAAAAAAATTGTGTCATTTTTCTGGTGTGATGCGGCAGTGTGTCTAGAGACTCATAATGGCGTGGTTGTAGAATATTACAAAACCACTTGACTTTCTACTGGTAATATGAATTGTGAACCGTGTGGGATATGTACACACTCCCACCTTCATTCTTTCTTCTTTTCTGATAAAAATGTACTTCCAGCATTCCTCCTCCTACTTTCCCATTTTCCTATTGCTTGTTCAGTTGAGAGTATTATGACGGCTGTCAGCAGGAAATGGCCTTCCACAAAACCATCCGGCTGTTCTTATATAACCCACTAAACTACACTATAAACTTTTAACTTGTTTTGTGGTTTTCGTGTCTTATGACGGGTCCAAAAAAAAAATACTTTTCTCTCTTGACTAAGCATACATCATACAATGCACGTGTGTGAGTACCATGCACCGACACTATACCACTGAGCCCAACAGCCTGTCCGGATTGGGCTGCACCAACTACTATAACCGGATACGATGATGATGAAACAGAGCGAGAAGAGAGCACACAACCCACACACATGATGATACACAGGAACGAAAATGAACCACAAAAAAGTCAGCTTTCGAATATAATATTTTGCTTGTGTTGTAGTTCTAATAACAATAACCCGGGAAAAGAAAATCCATGAAACAAGTCAAGCACTCTTGTAACAAACAAGAGAGAAGCAGAAGAAGAGGAGAACAAACTTTCTTCATATTTTTCGCAACTTGTTTTTATGCCTTTTCGCTTTTCCATAATATATAGTTACATCATACATCTGCTGATCATCCACTCGTCTTGCGTTCATGTGCTTTCCCCCGGTTTTTCCTTACCCTTTTCTCGGTTCACTAGAGCTCACTTCTGAAGAAAGGCTTGAGGAGGAACAAGGTTGGTGGGTTATTTTTTTAAGGATATTGCAAAAAAGTTATGATTTTATTACTCCTTATATATATGGTCATACGTATATATACCCTATTTGTGAGGCTATGTTATGCTGCAGTCATGCTGCTCCTGCAGTAAGAAAATATTGCAAAAGCAAACAAAACGAAAATATGGAATGGATGGATGGATCCTTCGCAACACTCACAAAAAAAACTCGCAGAAACTCAGCGTTTCACGTCGAGAGTCATAATAAAAAATGATGAAATGAGTTGAGTGAATGAGTATGTACCTATTCTGATATAAAGCTTAAAGTAAACTCGTACGCTATATATGTTGGATTGGAATTAAGGGAAAATAAAGCAAGTGCCAAAAATGACGGCATTAGTTTCCTCCACTTCAATATTTCATCGTTGCCTTGCTTGGCGTGCCCCGGGTGCGTATGCTTTTATTATTTCGTCTCTCGCTATACCTTTTTGCAAGGCCTACCAGAAAAAGCAAACCATTGTTATTGTTGCATAGTCGCCGATTACGCCTACGATTACACACTAACAATAACAACAACAACGAAAGCACAATATGCTGCCAGTAGACAAAAAAAACTGGGCTAATAATAAAAAATCACTACGTACCGTGTCATGTTCTCGGAATATGAGGAATAATATACAAACAACGTGAAAAATAAGGTTTTTCATTTACATTATCGTCATCATATCACGCATGCAAAATACACAAACACACACACCGTAAATATGGTTATGTCATGAAAATGACTTTCTCTCGCCATTTTTTCCACGTTGTCGTCAACCACGTCGATATTGTATACTTTTCCGCCTATATTTTTTCTCCTTGTTGTTGTTATTGCCATTGCGGTGGTGTGCCAGTACCTTCATGCTAAATTGATCTAATAATGTGAAGGAGGAAAAAAGGAAGAGAAACTTTTGCGTTTTTTTCTTCATATTTTCCCCAGTCATATAACCAATCCAAACTTAATATTATTGTCGTTTCCCTATACCTCTTCATTCGTTTTGCATGTTTACTCTTCGCTGTTTTGAGAGTTGAGTGAGTCGTGACAGTTGAGTTTGTGTTGTTTAGACAGAGGGACGGAGAATGAGAAGGAAAAATAATATTTTGTGAGGACGACGATGATGACGATATGATGATGGAAAATTGCGATTAGATAAAAATCTTGCTTTGTGTTTTCTGTCCTTTTCCCTCTGTTTGTATAATACTTTTAGGAGAAAAACGACGGAAAAACTATGAAAGTGGCCTTTTTGTTGGGTTTTCCTAAAAATGTTATGCTTTTTTATGGACATAAAAGGATTTTTTGCGTAATCATATGAATTACATTTTTTCTAGCATTTTTTTCGAGTGAGTAACGGTTCATGTTTTCTCGAGGTTGATATCGTTATCCTAATCTTGATCGTCATCATTTGCCAGTCACTTTTGCAAGACGTGGATTGTGTAAAAAGGCAAAAAATGTAATCTGAAATGGGATTTTTACCACTTTTTCTATTTGCACACCACTCAAAACAATGATATTAATGGAAAGAGAGAAGAACGGAAAAGGAAAGAGAATTCGGATTTGTCACAATCTGATACACTTCAATATTAAATGGGTTATTGTTATGAAAATAAAAAAAGTAGGCAAGGAAAGATAAAGAAAACAAAACTATTGCGTCATGTGTGTTTATACAATCAACAATAACAACTACTACTCATGCAGCCATTGCGAATATATCGCAAGGAACCAGCTAATTGATTAAATTGCAAATTCAAGCAAATAAACCAATCCAGACTTTTTATACTTTCGGTTTGAACCTACTTTCTTTTTTGAATATATACAGACCTAGTTTATTGCCTACTTAACCCTTTCGCAAAGCGTTTTCATAATTCGGTGATTTACACATTGCAGTAAATTTATTATAATATTTATTATTATGTATGGCGGGCATAATAATGAGCATAATGGTTTGGTCCACTTGAACTTGCTCTAGCTGTCATGCGCGTACACACGGGGCTACGTTCACAAAAAATTTTGTATTATCATCACGCACGAAAAATTAAGATGTAAAAAAATCATAACGAGCTCACATTTTATACCCTTATGCCATTCTATATAGATGCTCAGTGTTGTGACTCGAGTAATTATCAAAGGAAATAATAATAATCATATAAAATATATAAGTACACATACATAACATATTACACATTATGTTTGCATAAAGCACACTAATAACAATAAGAATTTCGGGCAAGGTAAACGCATAAATATTATGGTTTAAATGTAAAATAATAACTCATATCGCCACCATCATCGTCGCATTTCACGTCAACTCAAAATTCTCCACTTTCATCATAAATAAAAGCGCTCTTGAAAAGCAGAAATGCACGACATTGCCGTAAACCAAAAAACTCTCAAGTAAAAACCTGATAAAAACCCTTTCCCCTTTTTTAAATCTCTTTATCACCATTGAAAAAAGCTTGCTGATATAATAATAATTGCTTCATGTATTATGTACCCAAAACTCAGTGCTAAACTTGGAGTCTTTTTCACTTCACTATTAAGAGCGTGAGATCTGATATCGATTTCTCTTTCCACCGTAGTGTGTCCTGTTGCCCAAAATAGTGAGTAGACTTGTAAGAAACTAGTAATCATACATAAAATATACTCTACTTATGCAATAATGGGAATGGGTGACGGCACATTTTCTCCATGCATTTTACATCTCATCATGTTCTATTAATGGGAGCAGTCACTCCACAGTGCAGAAATACAAATCGGCCAACCCGAAAAACCGGGGGAGACGAGACGAGTGACGATGATGATAGTGATCATATTATGTGTGCCCTGTACTTAAGCTGGTTGTTTGTTTTCACGTTTTTTCTCTGTCAAGTGAGGAGTAAGTTTACCACTTCATTCATGTCTCTCTGGACCCATTAATATCCTTTTTTTGCTTGTTGTGATTCTCTGATATTCGCTAGTACACTGGCAAAAAAACACACCATCATCTCGAATTTGCAATGGTTGTACACATCAAGGCACCCTGTGACGCTCCGTGCTCATTCCCATATAAGGACATAACATGCATGTTGCCATTTCACTAATCCCATAAAAAAGTTTGTTGTGTGTTCTGTCCTGTTGTGAATTCGTGGAAAAGACAAAAGCAGCCAGGATTCTGCCGATGGTGGCATGACATGGTGGTCTGGTCTGGTCTAGTAGTGGTGGCTGCTGTTATGTGTGCACCACCCAATAAAATATCCGATTCACTTTCCCTCTTGTCTCTTTTCTCTCTCGAACCATTTCTACTCCAACATGTAGGTATCCACATTCTCACAGCGCTTTTGTTCAATCATTACGATTGTTGAAAAACCCACAAAAGTGTACAGAGAAATTATTATTGTTTGCTCAGTGAGCTCATGCTAGTAAAATAGAGAACTCGACATTTTCCTCGAGTACCAACATATTATATTCACCACTCGACTTACAACTAATCTCACAGCGTTTTCCCCGTGTTCTACAAGAGCAATAACGTCATCGACAATAAAACCGCAGAAAAACGGGACTCTCACTTGACTCGCTAACGAAGCGTCATATATACTCGTGCAATGTGTATGTTTGTGCTCATGAATTTTCCCCCTTCTCTCTTTCACTTTCTCCCACCTACACAAAAAAATTATAAAAGCAGGTTAAAAATCTGTAATGTTATCTCTATTTGCTTTCCATTTTCATTTCCTGACACAATGGCCCAGAAAAAAGAGCTCGCTTAGTTGAACACTTTCATTTTTTTGTTCATACTCAAGCACCCGCAAATACACATTTAATTTTTTTTGCCATCACATTCATTCCTCTATTTCTGGTGAATTATAGCTCACGTAACTCATCCATTCAGCCACTTCCTCATTCAATTCTCATTCCCGCTCATTTACTCGAGCAAGTCAAGTGAGAACTCTTATTCCTCATAAAACTCTGTGCCACTCCATCCAGCAATTAAGTTGAGATAGTGTCATTTCCCATGTTATTCATGTCTCTCTCCACCACTTTCTCGTAAAATACGATGTAAATATATCACAACCAGGTATGCATGCATGCATTCCATGCATCAAGCATCATCAGACATGCAACATCGAGCGAGAAAAACTGTTTGAAGCTTATTCATAACTTGAGTACTGGAAGAAATAAGACTTATAGTTTTATCAACAGTGTATAATCTACCTCAATATAATGTATATTTTTATTCCATTATTTCATTTTTTAATACTGAACGAGCATATCCATTACCTCTCATAATTTACCTAGCGCTACTAATCGCACTCGCATGCCACCATACTATGTATAGGTACCTACCTCCTCCACTAGAAAATCCAATATAGCACACAACACCATACAAATAATGTCGTTCATTATTTTCATACCTTTCTCTCCTTTCACAAAAAACAAGGAAAAAACTTTTTCAGAAAAATTTGCATGTTCAAAGCATTTTCTCTTCACCATAGGAGTCAACATTGAGTATATTCACCTGTGTGTGTGCACCACAAAAACTTTCACATCCGGCAGTACCCCAGCCACCATGCTATTTCCAGCTGCTGCTGCTGATATGCATTTTTGATTGCATGTGTGTGTGCTTTTGTGCCTCGTGCTACCAGTTAATATTATTATGCAAGCATACATTTAAAAGTCTACCTGGCCTAGCCTAGTTCGTACCACCACAACCGCAGCAGTCAGCAGCAGAACATATGAAGAGCACTTCTAATTTGTTCTTTTTTTTTCTCCAAATAGCATCCATATCCACTACTACCTACACAACTAACTAACTACCGCTCAACGAGCTAGTGCAATTCCAACTTACAAAACGACATGAATTAAAAAATAGGCCCGATGGGTATACCAACCTACATAGGTACATTACAGTTGGAGGTATAATATGTGCTCGTGTATCCCATTCTAATTTCTCTTTTATGCAGTTCCATCGTTTCCCTCCATTATCTACTCTCTATATACTTATACCATTGCAATAAGTTTCTTTGATATTCTATATTTTTGGTGGAGTCGACCTTACAACATGAACCTACCTCCAAGCTGTACATTTTCTCTCTCTCAGAGGACTACAACCTGAGATGATGATGGTGATGGAGGAAAAAGCAAATTATGGCCGGCATAAATTATGCATCTTGTCTGCCCTTTATCGACTTTTTCCATTTTTTTCTTTCCTTCCCTGATACTCTTCGTCTTTCCTCCTTCGCCTTGAATGAGCACCACACACTCTGAGACTCCATGCTTGTGTGTGGTAGTGGTGGGCACGAGTAGGAGGAGAAGGATCATCATGATATCCTTTAGCTTTTTTTATCCATTCCTATCTTCTCTCTACTTAAAAAAAAAGAATGAAAGTCTGCTGTTGAAATGCATGTATGCTTATGCAGAAGCACGAAAGAGAAATAAATGGAGGTAGAATGGCAATGATAATGATGATGGTGCAAGGCACGTCAATATCTGTATAATATTCTGTCTGGTTGAATTCTTTCCAGGAAAATTGTCTACTTTTGGGCATATGTAGATACAGTTTTTTTGCTCTCTTCTTCTCCCACAAGGAAAAAACTTATGTATGTTTTTGTTTGCATTACTGCACAGGACGGTTACAGGAAGAGTAGCAATCACCCGTGGAAAATTGTGTACCTATACATCAGACACAACATCTCTACCCTGAGTTTTTTTCCTTTCCGAGAGAGAAAAAAAATCAAAAATGGCTTGCTTTCTTTTTTTGATAGTTTGCTTCACTTTGGAAGGTTTTTTTTTCTCAGGAAGTAGTAAGTTCTTGTTTGTTTGCAAGCAATCAGATGAAGTGCAAGGTACACAGACGACGGGGATAGATAAATATACATACAAGGAGTTAAAAAATCCAGTGATGCACTTTATCCGCTGTGCTGCAGTGAACTCGAAAGAGTTTGAGTTAAGTAAAGGCAAGTTTAGAATAATAAAAAAAGAAAGGGATGGTTCCCAGAGAGTTTGTTAGAGTTGTGTGGTATTTTTTTCTGTCTCGGAGCAATTTCACGTGTGGAACATGTTTCCTTACCTTGTCATCATCATTTACAATGCAGAGTGCATTAAGAACACACAGAGTCTTGGTTGAGGATGTGGATTCTCGTTTGGTGGATAACTCGAGGCAAAATCTTATATAGTGTCTTTCCCTAGTAAACTGACTTCCTTCCTTTTTAACTATGAAAAAAATTGAAGGAAACGGGAAAAGTGGCTCTGAAATGTCAAAATCTACTATCACTTTTTTCTGAACACTTTAGACAAGAAAAAATTGTACATGGATTTTTTTCTATTCGCGACTACTCTGTCGTTACAAATCATTATTATTTCAAAATGGCATCATCCTCTCATAATACGAAACGCTTTAGAGTTTTTTTTTCTCTTTTTTTCTTCTTCTTTTATGTGAAGTATGATGATGGGTTGAAAATCTGTTGAGAAACGGTTTCAAGTGCTGATATTTGAGAGAGAAGAATTGGGTAAACATTTACAGAGCATTATGGATGGATTATATTGATTCAACTTTTTTTTATTTCGCTTCCATGTATACTTTCCCGTTCCAGAGCATCTCTCGAACAAACTCAGCTGCTGCTGGACAAACAGCTGACCTGTTTGTCAGAGAGAGTGAGTCAGCAGACTTGAGAGAGAGCAAAAATTCTAACTGTAGCAAGTGTTATTGAACAAGCGGAGCCAAAGGAGAAAAGTTTTTTTTGGTGGTCGTCGACCGTCCCTTCTTGTAGAGTAGCTCCCAGCAATAAAATATATATCCTGCCATCACGCTGCTCATCGTTCACTCCTTCAATATCTATTTTTCTTCCTCTTCTCTCTCAAAGAGAGCGAAGGCGGATCGGATTTGTTTTTGAAAGATAGGATATTACATAAGTAGATATGTACACATATGTACACATTCACTTTTTCATATCAAATCCCACTACTTAAATTTCTTGACTTTAGTGGCAGGCTAGTGCAGTCGTGGACTTTGCTTGTTTGCCATCATCATCATCGTCATTGCTGGAATTGAAGAAAATCAGTTGGCCAGCCAGCAATGCAGGAGCAGTAGCCAAATCCATTCTCCAAAGAAATCAATACCAAAATAATGTACATTTCTGCCGAGTTCCATTCACTCTATATGTATATCTGAATGAATACCTTCAGAGAACAATCCATTTACCATACCATCACACAATCACGATCATCGCAGAGTCGTCACCGCCTATTTTCCTTTTATCCCATTTTGACTTGCATCCTCATGTATCCTTTTCCTCTGGTTGGAAAAAAAGTGTTGAAAATTTTGGATCGCTTCGAGGTGTGATTTAAGGAAGACCCTCTTGTTAGCTTGATCACAATGATGATCATCACACTTTGTTTTGTAAATCATAGAGTACATTGATGAATGTTTACAAGAAAAAAATATAATTTAGAA
This sequence comes from Willowsia buskii, assembly GCA_034700685.1. NCBI lineage: Eukaryota > Metazoa > Arthropoda > Collembola > Entomobryomorpha > Entomobryidae > Willowsia > Willowsia buskii. The sequence continues at coordinate 347 of JAQIXW010002969.1, read as the reverse complement.
GCATAACTCATTCACGTTATTTTTTTCTGTCTGCTGTGCTCCCAAGTCCTCTCGTCATCCACTCTTATCCAAAAAACAAACAGAGAAGATGAGAAGACAAGTAGCAATTCAGCAGTAGTATTGCAGTGGTCGTTTCAACAACCGTCGTCATCCCATCATCCTCATCATCCACTTGAGCTTTTTCCTTTGTGTGTATATCCATCTCTCTCTAGCTGTCTATATGCATTTGTGTATGCCTTCAAAGAAGATAGAAAAGCGTAAGAGAGAGTTTTCCTTTTGTTTTATCCTCATCTCTCTTGTGAAAAATAGGAGAAGGGAAAAACATGATGTAACAAACAGAGGCAAAG
>JAQIXW010002968.1:0-14094 GCA_034700685.1 Willowsia buskii | reverse complement strand
ATCACGCTCAATCTACGTTCCTCACAATTTTTACGTAAAACCGTATTATGTACTCTTCTCTTCTTATATTTTCTTTGATTATTTGTCCTTTCAAAAATGGGGTAAGTACTAATAATAAATGCAATATGAGTCATGAGGCATTCCCACGTGCTTATCACTTCTAAGAGAGCCAACTATAAACAAAAAAATCTATTTAAGAATACTCTCTCTGGAATCGGAAAGCAAGCGTGAAAACAACTTATTAGCGCATTAAATTGATATGTACCTTTATATGCATATAACTACAGATATATTCAGCATTTACATGAACACATGCTTCCTATAAACCCACAACATTTACACTTTAATGTGAGTTGTAGTAGGTGAGGTTGTTTAATAAGCTTGAAAGGTTGTTGTTGCAAACCATATAGTGTGTTGTATCTTGTAAAAAAATCACGGATGACTTTCTCTATGATCTACCATTTTTTGGTCTATGAACTATCATCAAACCAAAAAAAGCAACAAAAAAGTTACTCACCATTTTCAAATTATTTTTAAAGCACCAAGAAAAGAGTGTGCAACTAGTATACAAGATATTTGATAAAGATTTCAAGCATGACAAAGATCTTTTTCCATCTGTACTTTTTTTGATCATCAAACATGCTTTCTGCGTATTTCAATGAGAAAAAACCTGCCTGCAGGTATAAAGGGGTAGAGAAAGAAAGTAAAAAAATTGAATCTGGAAAGAAATGTCTGGAAAATGGGCTGGGAGATCAGGGCTCAGGCGAAGCTTTGGAAAGATAAGAGAGGAGCGTCTTTACGAGACGCTGCTGCTGAGCCTAGTAGTGTATATATAGAGTGGTAAGCGTTTTGTTATTCAATCTATGTTCAACATATAGGTAGGTAATACAAGTGGAAAGCAGACTGTGAGGCAGCTGTTGGGAAAAGCGAAAGCGTAAGAGAGAGAAAAAGAAATGGGAGCGAGAATCCCTGCTTAAAACCCGGCCATATGGATGAAAATTCGCTCAGAGTGAGTTTGCCAGTCGCAGTTTTTGCACTTTCCTCCTGCTGCTTTCTACGACTCGCTGTTTTCCAAGGGAAAATCAATATCGCAATTTTCACCAGCACTTTCTTCAGCATACTGGAGGTCTCCACTTGCTACCGACACTACTACGCACTATGTACTTGCCAGCATATATAGTGGTGAGAATATTGGGTTTACTGATGGTGAGTTTTAGAAGATGAAACATTTTTGACAGGCGAGAAAAATGCAATGCATTTTGGTATATGCTTACTATGATGAGAGGATGTACATAAACTAACTGTACTCCACTGACAACATTCATCCAAGTCATTTTAATTCATTTGACATCTCCATTTTTTTCCAATGACTGTACAGCACGAAAAAACACGATACTGTAATGACTTCTCCTTCAGCCAATTCTGCTCTATCCTCTGAGCTCCAGCTGGGGAACAATGTCACTTCTTTAACAAAGAGTCATTCTCTTCCTTTCACGGAAGTATGGCTTCTTTTTATACCCTATCTACACCCGTTCTCAATGTTCGTCATCATCATCACAACAAGTGCCCTCGCATTTAATAATGAAACTCTCATTCAACGTCAGTCCTTTCTGTGGCGTTGTATACATATATTTATTTTTTCTAACTTTAGAGATGCTCTAAAAATATATTCTGAAAATAAAACATTCATATCTTATAAGAATAAAAATGTAGATATTGTTTTATGCAGTTTAAACTTCTTAAAGCTATAAATCGGCAGAGAAGGTGCAATCCACCCCCACCAACAACACAAATGACGTCAGTGATGTGCGTGGGTGGATAGAGTGAAATGGCTCAGAAGTAACACTCTATACGCTCCTGCAGTATTCATACATAAAGGAAAAGCCCAGGAGCAGGAAAGTACCCGAAAATTCCAGCACTTTCTCTCGGTCTGACAGACTGGGTCCTTTTTGCCAAAAAAACATGGTATTCTGCCACCACTAACTCTACAAATGCTATGCCTATATTCTCTCTCTCTCTCTTTAAAAAGACCACATCAGCATCTAAACTCAGCGGCTTGAGCTCTGCCAACACAGCAGCAGTTCCACATTATACGTCTTTATTTTCAACCACTTTGTTTCTATATAAAATCAAGATAGTTTCTATTCTTGTTCGCCTCCGCATGCACTTTGCACTTTCCCTCAAAAACGCCGCGTCCTTGTTGTATCATCAAAGTCATCTGAGGAGAATGCTAACATTGTAGATTTTGATGATGTGCTGAAGCATGCAAACTCTGGATGCGTGTAAAAGGTAAACGCTATGTTCGTTTGTGTGCTGTGAACATTCGCAAATGACAGACCTGAGTAAACATGCCTTCATTTTTGCGAATGACAGTTTACAGTCGAACCAAATCGGAGCAGTTTTATAACAAAATACGAGAGTTAACATATTATCTAAGTTAAGCCTTTAATGGTGAACTCCAACCAAGGTCGCTTTGCAATTGCCGCCAACATTGTTCGCATCTCATTACTACTAGGGTCACTTCAACTTCAAACTTCAGGGGATAGGACTTTATACGAAACAGTAGTTGTCAGCAGAACTTAATGCCTTTAGCTTATTCTCTGCTCGCTCTACTGCTTCTAGAGAGCATAATCAGAAAAGTACAAAGTGGTAGGACGATGATGCAAGCACGGCGCAGAAGAATGAACTTTAGAGAAGGGTAAAGATAATTTATGGCCTTATTCGTGAAAACGAAGCAAACTGAAAATGAGTTAAACTTTGCGACTCGAATTTGGTTGGTGAGTATATGTATGAATGGCAGAGCAAAAGATTTTCGGTTTTCAGGTACACATACGTTTATGAGTAGCATTACAGAGTGCACCGCATCATCATACAAATATATACCTATACATTTTTAGGTATGTTATGTAAAGGCTAAATTTTTGTTATAAAATGTTGCAGAATGCAAAACCAATTGGCGAAATAAAAATATTTTATAGGTGTTGTGTGGACATCTATGCAATCAGTTTATGTAATGTACCAAATGAAAGCATGCGGAGAGATAGAGGTAATGAAAACAAACCGCCTGTCGACTACCGACACACAAAAAAACCAAGCCATCTGGAGAGAAATGTGAAATGAATTGGTAGTCGGAGGGAGTTGAATAAAAGAGAAGCTGGCAAGCAATATCATTATGGTATGACGGTGGCAGTGTTGATGTGGAAAGAGCATTCTTTTCTTTTGTAGTGAAAGTAGAGCAGCAGCAGAGTATGAAAGTATAATGTTGCCACACCACAGGAAAAGCAACAGCAGCAATGAAATAGTCTCTCTAGATCTCTGGAGATACTTTTGGAAAGATAAAACTGGAACGACAGACGAGACGACAATTTTTACTACTTATGTTACTGCTACGGCTTAAGGTTACAACCACAACTGGAAAGCTGGGCACAACAAGTTGCCAGTGTTGCATTTCATAAGTGCGATATGATTTTGTATGTAGAAAAAGCACACCATCATGGAAAAGTTAGTCGACTCACGCGAACCGAGAAAATATATGAGTTAGTCATCAAGCAATGCAAATCAATTGGTGGAACGAAAGTTCCGGGCAGCGAGAAGGGAAAGCTGTAATGCATAATAGTGGTACAAGCAACAGTCGGTCAGCTTAGCCCTGTTGAGGACGACCACTGCATTGAAAAGAATTATTCAAGGAAGATAAACATGGATATCTTGACACAGTACTTAATTTGTCAAGTACGAGTTGCCAACAGAGTGGAAACTACTGCTGCGCTTTTCTCACCCACCTGTTATAGACATATTATGAATAGTGTTTTATTTCTTTGCTCAAAAACCCCAGTGAACGAAGAATTTACACTCTTTGGAACTGCCTACATTTCATGATAATATTCTCCGTGTTTCTTGATGCAGAATACCAAGTGGAATATGACTTGACTATGGAACTCTACAACTGATTTTTTTCTTCAAATCTTCCCTTGTAAGGGAATGAATTTTGTTATAATGTAGTAATGGGTGAAGTGAGAAGACAAGAGTGGGAGGTGATGGATCACTGCCAACAAGAAAGTCAAGTCAATGTTTCTTAACAGCATTCCGGAATAATTTTCACACACCTATTTTTCTATTTTTGTCGCACGATTCACAAAAAAAATCAATCGTGTAGGAAAGAAGACTCTAGCAAAAAACATTAAATCGGAAGCATTATATATTTCTTTATTTCTTTGATTTTTGTGAGTCCTACTGCCAAGAGGGAAGCTTCCATTTTGAGTCCCTTTCGCTTCCAAGACTTTTTTCAGGCCCAAGTGAATTCATTAGTTTCCCGTTGTGCTTCCCATTGATAGAAAATACATGATAGTTATTACACAACTCAATGGAAGATAAAGAAAGCCTATATACATGGGTTTTGATGCATGTGAGCAGAGTTGACAATAGAATAGAATATTGTAAAGTCAGAAGCAAGTTCCTAGTGCCCACTGGGAAATCGTTTCTTCTCTTTCTTCCTGACAGTTTTTTTCTTCTTCAAAAGTCTGATTGTTCCTTTTCAAAAGGTAACTAAGAAAGTAAGTCAGGTTGGTACGAGAAAAGCACGGAAAAGGGAAAATGAGTGGGTGAAGGAAGCTAGACTCCAGCATATATTTGAGCGTCTGATTGTGGTCGTTCCACAAATTCCCATTTCAATCATTCCCATTCACTTATTCATTTCTGCATTGACAGTTGAAAATGATTCGTGTGTATTTTAGTAATAATTTTCCCTTAAAATAATATCGATTGAATACCTAAAATGGTTACACATATTCATTATCCAATAATACCGCTCCAATATTTTTTCTAAGCCAGCAGGAGCTTGTTGATGTTTTCAGAACGTGTCCCACTTTTATTTCCCTACTTTAAAAACAACTTATTCATACTCTGTAACTTTTATGTGTGCATTAGTGTGCACTTTACTTCCTTCACCCATCATGCTAGATGAGCACACTTATGTACACATAGTGCTGTTTTTGTCACGTTCAATTTTATCTGCCAAGCAAGTGAAAAACTAATGCTATCACTTCAAAGAAAGTTTCGTTTGAATTTTATATACATTATGATTAAGAGCAAACCTTAAAATAATACTCAGGTCTTTTGTCCCACAAACAATATACAGCAATATAGCAACAGTTTTATGTACATTTTACAATTACTAATGCAATACACTTAAAAGCCAAACCACTCATGTTACTAGTCAGTCAGTGCCACATACATTTTTACATCACATGTTCCATTTTACCGTCTGTCCTGTTTGTGCTACCGTCTGAAATTAGCACAATGATCGCCAAGTATGAAATTTCATTAGCACTTCCGTTAGATGCATCAGGAAATAGATCTAGGAAACGGGAATACTATGTTCCAAATGACTATGATAATGAAATGTTTACATGCTGATGTTGCACAATGTACCATAATATCTATAGATCACCCACCACAAGTTTTCCCAAGAGATGATGAGCATCCGAAATCTATTGCTAAGAAATGAAAATAGGCGGTGCTGACAACGAGACAGATTATATATTTTATATATGGACTACATTCACGGTAATATCCTCTCCTCATGTACTTCTATGTACTTCTATCATTGTGTCGTGATGATATTAACGATGACACCGTTCCAAAATGGATTATCTTTTTTATGAAGCCACGATGATGATTCGCGCTTCCTTGTTGATCACTCTTCTCTTCAAGAGAGAAAATATTATTTTTTCTTGATGCTGTGATTATGACGATGTTTTATGCTTCCAAGTTTTTAGTCCAAAATATTGATGATAGTTTGTATGTCTTCACGTCACCCTCCCTCCGAAGATCGGCAGACATAATAACCTGTGCACTTTTCTGAATTGCATCTGCATGACTCATATTTTCCTCTTTGGCTACACTTAGATATTTTTTGTGTATCTTGCCAAATTACCGACATTCACTTCGCTAATGACATTATCATCATCATCACACCATTATCCTTCTATGCGAAGAAAAAATACATGTGGAAAGAAAAGAAGTTGAATGAGGGTAAATACTAATATAACAGTATATTATAGTCTTTTAAGCTGTTTATTTCCCTACTCCTCTGAATTCAAAGCATCTTGCCATTGTGCTTGTTTACTTCCTACTCAAATCTCTCTTCTTCCGAAGGAGCTCATATTTTTAAAGTAAAAGAGAAAAGTATATAGTATTATTGCTTTGACCCTGGTTCAATATATCTATATTATTACCAAGTGGAAAGAAAGGAAATAGCACAAGTCGAAAATTCGGTTGAATGAATAGAGTGTAATTTATTTCCTGCTTTTAGTTATATGTGTACTTATTACTTCTTAGGAAATAAAACAAAATATTGGCAAAGGGACATTCTTAGCATAAGAAAGTTTCCAGGTAGAATGTACTGCAGGAAAGATTGCTATTTGTAATGGGATATGAAGGACTACGGAAGGTGAGATATTTTACTCAATCATTGTGAGAGAAGGTCTTTGAAGACCACGTGATATTAATCGTTGTGCAAATGTTGTCACCAATACCATGAAATCTACCCTAAATTAAGAATTCTTGTGAAAGTAATAGTCGTACATGCGTCGTGCTTTGTAAATAAACAGTCTTAATTGCACACAACTGTTGTAATACCCAGTAAAATTAAGTAAAGCAAGGAGAACAACCTACTTTTAATGCCCTCGGCATTCAAAGCGATGGTAAACAAAAATTTACAATTCCAATTTCATATGCGCAAAACATAAGGGTAGTTTACTCAAAAAGTTATTATTAGCTCTTGTTTCGTTACTCGATCCTCGTCTGTTCCCACTTTACGGAAGAACGGAAAGAGGAGTGGCACAGTTTTTTGTTTGTGAAATTTTATCACCACGCATCCAGCTGGAAAGTAATATCACATTGAACTACTCACCAGTTGAATAGTAGCGTTGAAGAGAAAGCTCATTCACTTTCACTTGCTCTTCTGTAAAATCAACTTTCAGTTAAGCATTCAAAATAAAATCTCAACTTTTAGGTGGAAAAACTCTAAGCGCAATGAATGGAGGTTATTTTTAGCACATGGTTAAAATGACACGCACTCACCCAACAGCACCAAGTATTTAAGGTGGATGAAAGAATGTTCGCTTTCAAAGGGATTAAAAAAGTGAGAACATCCTCCACTGCTGCTCCTTTTTTCAGTATTGTGGGGGAGTAAATGGGAACCACTACTGGAGAATGGAAAGTGGATTGAAGCAACACACAAAAGGGGGAATTTGCGTGGGTGCAAAAGACTTTGCTGCCATCATCGTCGCATAAAATTTTAAACAGCAGTGTGTTCCTGTTTGAATATAAAATGTTTTCATTTCCAACATATGCTTCTATTCACTACTTTCAGAAGAGCAACAAGGACATGTCCTCAGCGTTTCTTGCTTTTTTGTTTTGCAAGCGTCCATACATAAAAAGTGATGATGATGAAGGAGAAGGATGAAAAAGACAACGCAAATCACGTAGCATTAGTATTCGATATCAAACTAGCGGTATTGCGATTATTGCTAAAAGATTAATGCTGTCATGTTTGACTTGTTACGCAACGGACTTATCTATAGTCGGTAGGATGAGTAAAGTGGAAGAGAACGACAAATTATATAACATGGTTGCTTGCTTCCAGTCAGGCAAAAAACACAGCCAACTTGCTCGCGTTGATATATTGGGATTGTGTGCCAGTAGGGAAAAGTATTGTAACGGTATAATGAGCAAATGAGGACACTGCCACAAAAACAACTTATCCTCAGCGACGACCACTATACAAGCCTGGCTGAAGCTACATCATCGACTTTCTTTGGAATGAATGTGTACTTGGATAAATGCTGGTTTGTTGGGTTCATTTGTTGGTTTCATTCATTTAGATGGCAAATAGCAGATGTATGTACTAGTACTACCCACACAAATCATTAGTTACTTCCCCAAGCCACGCTACGTCTGAAAACATCTTCGTGATAATTATGAGTTGTTATTTTTTAAAGGGGTAAAAGGAAATATCATTCAAAGCATAAAGTCACGACATAATATTCCAAAAACCACTCAATATTTCTGGGGAAGCTGCAGGCTACAATACTCTGTGAAATATATTGTCAGATATTATCCAATGTTCATAATATGACTACAAATCTAAATACGCACATAAATAGCTGATACACCCACTCAAAAACTGCCTACATTCACAGAGATTATCATTTTCCCCGTAGGAAAGATGATAAAATGGAAATAGATAAAACGCCTGAGAGATGAGATGATAATAGGATACAAATGATTTCTGAATACTGAGCAATGACAAAATATAATATGGAAGGAAATCAAAGTGAGCTAATGGGGCATATTAAATTAGATCCATTTTCAGCACTTTGAAAAAAACACGACGATCGAGTCCACGACTGACGACTGATGAGGCGATGTTGTTATGTGTAGTGCTTTTGGAAAGACAAGAATCATGATTGTTAGCGAAACCATCATTTTGTCGCTTCATAATGGTGAATCAGAGAATGATGATATTTAGTAAATGGTCTCATCTAAAACATAAAAAGCGATAATGAGAGCGGAGGAGGAGAAGGTCGACACAGCACAATAATCATTACAATAAATGATTGCAAGAGTAATAATAGGGAAATAGCAAGAATAATGAAGTTGAGAAAGCGATTCATTCTATCCATTCATTATGATTGGTTATTGATGGTTATTTATTTTTAAGGATACAATTATTTTCTCAGTTTTGCAAACTACATAAACAGCGGTATTCTACTCTGAAACCGTGTAAGTTTCCTGCTGGGAGGAAGACTCGGATTATTGTGATGCTGATACTGCTGAAGAAAGCATCATAACAAGGAGTAAAACTAGAGTCAGATATGAATTTTTTCTATCTCATTCCATTATCTATGAAAATTAAATGATCATTATTCTATTTTGGATCAAATAAGCGAAATATCAGAGAGGAAGAGTGGACCGATGGGAGCCGCTATATGTAACTGTATGATCATTACCTCTTTTTGAACATAATACTACACCACGGAACATATAACATATTATTTATTTCCTCGTTTATTCCACCAGCCCATTTTATCGTTTTTATATCATTTGGAAAGGAAGATTATTGATTATTTCCTTCAATGAATTTCATTTTACTCATTCAAGAGAGTTGAGAATTATACCACTAATCTTTTTTCGCTTTGTTCATTGGACTTTCGGGACTTCAAGTAGGATAAAAAATTAACACAAGTTGCGTGGGTGGTAAAATATAGATAGAAGTACAAACATAAATGATGCCTATCACTTAATATCGAATTCTGTTTCAGCTCAGAAGAAATCAGTTCACATTACAATGTTCGTTTTCGTATTCCCGAAGATCATAAAAATGATAACGAAGATCGAGCGTGTCGTGCCACGCTTTTTCTTAGCAGGGTGGTGTGGCGAGGAAAAGAATAGCGTGTCAGGCCACGCCACCACAACAACAATGCAACATGAGCATTCTGGAAGAACCATAAAATATATTATTCGGAATGGATAGATTGTTACGCTTCATTGCAGCATTTCAGATTGCATGTGTGGGCATCAACCAATTTACTCTCCACTTTTCTGTTTTCCCAAATCAAAAGAAAGCTTTGCGATTCTCCAGAGCTCAGAGAAGCAGCGGGAGAAAAAGTTTGTAGGCAGATGAAAAAAACTGGTAGAAAATGGTGATAGGAAATAAGGAAAGCAAGTGGATGTATTTTTGTATTAAAATGATCTTACGTCACTATTCGTGATCAGTTACGAAAGCCTAATCAAACTCAACAAAATGTTATACATATTTCCTACTCAATTTTTTGCATAGTTACAATTTGTATGCATGTTTGTAGCATTGGTTTATAGTAATTTTCAAAAGTTGGAAAGCATTTTCTCCACGCGTATAGTCAGGTTTAATTTTCCTTATGCGAAGTAAATATTATTAAAGGAAATCCAGATACGTAAGTTTATTCTATTAATAATGTTTGGTACGAAAAACAGGGAAAAACTTTGGAATCTGTCATTAGTTTTACTATTTGCTTGTCATTTCTTTTTGTCTTTTCACTCATTGTCATCATGGCAGTCCACTCGCGCTCGCTTCTGACATCACCACGCTCACTAGTTTCCCGTAAACTATAACTAACTACAGGGACAACTGCATGTACAGTACATGCCTGAATTTACTAATTAGCTTGTGTAAACGGGTTTACAATGGTTTTTGTAGCTCACATTATTCATTTTCTCTACCCCTTTATTTCCATTCTCTTATATGGCTTCCGGAAGAATGCGATTGTACACTGTTGTTTGGACACTCGAAATGGAGCAAAACTGAGAGTAGTCACGTTGAACAGAAAAGATATTTTTATCCTCAAAGGTTTACTCTGTGGAATGAAAAAAAAAGATTGGCGCAAGCAAGCCTAGCTCAAAAACGTGCGAGCTGAAACGGACCGTGTAAACGTGAGTGAAGAATAGCAAAAACGGAAAATTGACTTTTTTCTTGACTTTGGCTTGTGCTGTGGCCTTTTGCAAACCAGCTTTAACGTAAGTAAATGTGTAACAACTCTAACCGCAGAATAAGCTAAGAATAGACACTATTAGTACATTATTCTACAAAGCAGTTTGAACCTTCTTAAAAGTATTGTTAAATTGCTTTATCATTTCTGATTCTCCAAGAACGTTTTAGCAAAAAATTATCTGATCATAATAACAACAACTAAAATAGAAAGAGCAAATAGTTTAGTAGAGTAAATGTTCATTTTATATTGTTCTTTCGTTGATAGACTATCACCCTTTTGTTGTTGACGGTAACAGACTCGTTACATTTTCTTCGCTTTTCTAAGATTAATATATACTTTTTGCTTTAGTTAAAGCGTTTTACTTTTGCTTCTGTAATTTAAGAATATAAAGTCATTTTTGTCTTTGTTTTTCTCAAATATTAAGAATAAAAAATTGCTCAGATATCCAACTTTGGAATAAAAACATTTGTTTTTCTTTGTCATCAGTCTCAGTCAGCACCATCACCGATCCCACAACTAACCACTATTTGATTTGTTTACATAATCAGTAGTAGTAGCGCTCAATAAATCATAAAATATACATAATATATAACTTATGAATTTGTAAGCAGATCACATATCGGTTGTCCCTGCTGCTGCTGGTCACATTCACATTGGACATGGCAATTTATAACTTAACATTGACATAATGGCGCAAGTCACATAAAACATTTTTAACAAGTACGGTTAACATGTTGCACTGAATTGCTAATTTCATTGATCTTCTCAAACTTTTATTACTTTTGATGATGTCATTGTTGTAGCTACAAAAACGTTTCTGGGGAATTTAAAGGAAACATATGTACATACATATGCGCCTTAATGGGCCTGTGTATTTTGTATATTATGCATACTAATAACAAATAAATGACCACGGTATCACCTTTCTGCATAGGTATCAGTATTATGAGAGATACATTATCCAATCAAATGGACCACTCTGCCAATTGCCATAAATTTCCAGTTTTATTGGTGGTCATTCAATCGTCATAATATAGTGCTTCCAAGTCAAGTGAAGAAGCCAACGGCAAGCTTCAACTTGGCACCATCAGCGACCAGTTTGTTGTATAATAATATGAACCATTGAACCCATAACATTTCTAGCAAAAATCAAAAACGCAAGTGTGGTCAACAATTCTTTTTATCCTACTTAATTCAATTCAAGTTAAAATTAAACAGAACAGAAAAACAATGCATGCTGTTGACATTTGAGTTTATATGATTATTGTGCTTCAAGAATAACCAGAGAAATAAAGATTACGGTTAAAATATGCTTGAAAATATTAGAAAAATGGCGAGTATAGCATTGATGATTTTGTTGGATAGGTATTGCATGCCCATTTCATCACTTCATTCAAAAAATGGCATAATTTTTCAATGATTTTTCTTCGCGAATAGAGAAAAGACCCTTGAACTGAATTAATTATTTCTTTATATCTCAACGGCACTGCTGAAATTGAGTAGGACGGGTGATGAAATTATAAATTATTATTGCAACGCACACTGTTACTTCTTTAGCACGTTCTATTTTGAATGCTCAAAAGTTACATTTGTTTACATTGAAATTCCAATTGGCAATTGTCTCCGAGTAAATACAACTTTAGCAACAAATTCTTTTGTCTCCACATCAATCTTTACTAGAATTTACAAAATTAATCTTAAATATTTACTTTTTCTTTATAAATATTTTAACACTTTTATTACATGAGATTAAGACAACATGCTGTGCAAATTGAAGTATGTATTATTGTGCAAGCCTTTATGCTGCCAAGGATGAGCCGATCGGTTTGTAAAGCAAGTGCTATATGTCATCTTAATCTGAACTCTGAACATGAGAAAATGGAAGGACCAGTAAGCACCACTTAACTTTGAAATAAACTCTTTTATGAAGATGGTGACTTTACCAATGACCACCAATGCTGACGGTCGAAAGTCGAAATCACTTGAGTTCATATTCTTTTTAAAAAAGCGAATGACATTTTTATTTCTTTTCTCAAGACGTTCGTTCTCGTGCTGATGGGTTTTGTCATTTTTTATCGTCTTCTGAGGCTCGTGGCACTTCTACTTAATTAATCAGTGCACAAGGCTACATATGAACCTTTGCAAGATAGTGAATTAATTTAATTGCACTTTTTCACATCATCATGATCATCTCAACCAACAGCTGTACGATTTCGAGAATATAGCACATCATAAAAAGCGATTTATTGTAATGTCTGTTGGCCTGAATGAATAAATAGCCAGTACTAATGCAACAATTAATGCTCCTCTCCCCATCAACTCATCTTCTTTTTTTGATTTTTAATGTCAAGTGACCAATCACTCGGTAGAGTTCCCTCTCAAATGACCATATTTTACTACACGGACACCCGAGGCACTTCCATCTTTTCTTCAGTAATTTCGCTTTTGACAATTTTAATGTCACTCACATGACCAAAACGACAGCTATTATTGGTTCAACTTTTCAAAGAATCAAAAAATATTGCATACCTTTTTGACTATATATCTCATTCTATCATCATTTTCCGATCAGCAAGCACAAACACATATTTATCTATGTAGCATTTCATTTTTATGCAAGTCAAAACCACTTAAGCCAAGCTAGCAAGTCTAGTTGGCTCATGGCTCATTTTTCTTTACCAGTTAAGTAATCATAAGATCACCTGTCTTCTCTTCAATGTCATTTCATTCCTCTACTTTACGCACATTATCTCCTCTTCACGTAACTGTCATTTCAATTAATTCTATTTTTTTAGAAAGGCAAAGCTAAACATCCGAACGCACTTTACTTTTTTTCAATTCTAATGCTGCTATAGCTTCCCAAGTTTCCCATACATCGTAATCTTGTTCTCCACTGTCCTCTCTCCTTATCAATATTTCCTCTCCCTTTCTTCTAATGATTATGGCAAATGGCAACAAAGGCAAAGCCTCCTCATAAAACGGTTATCATCATCATAAATAAAACACAATTTAACTCCAAGCCGTTTGTTACTCACATCGCCTTCTTTTACCTATTCATACCATTGCATCGCATTACAATTTTTCATGCATCTGCATAGTTGCAATGATACCATCACGTATCATGTGAGCGTAATCATAATCATCAAAAAAGATCTTTTACCAAGCAGAATGAGCAGCACGCAACATTCAAACAAAAAAAACGTTGTTATTTCTTTTGAGATTTTAGAAAAATCGGTTTTTTTGCCTGACGGATATAGGTAAGTATTTGTGTTTCTTTCTTCTTTTTGGCCTATGCATGAACATCAATAGTTTCCTGACTTCCTTTGCATCAATCATTTCAATTCAGCATATCAAAGAAATCAATTTATTAGTTTGATCTGCAGATTTTCCCACTTTTCATACAAGGATCGAAGAAAAAATGGATGAGGACGGGATGCTGGGATACATATCAGCACTCTAGTGGGACCATCAATGTACAATGTACATACTAATAAATCAGGTAAATCCCTGATAGAGATAGGCGCCAAATGGAGAAATGCAATGATATGTAAGTCCCGGCTTCGCC
>JAQIXW010002967.1:0-14097 GCA_034700685.1 Willowsia buskii | reverse complement strand
GCAAGTCCTAAGGAGCATTTACGAAGAATGTCTGTGGGGTTCATTTTTATAAGCTTTAGTTTTACTTCGTCTTGCAAATTAATAATAAACTTTTCAAGTGCAATATAGATAAAGTTATCTGTGACTTCGGCAAAGAAATATCTGACAATGTTTTCATGCTATGTTTTGTTTGATGCATGTTTTCATGCAAAATAAAAGGCGATAAATCTTTTTCACAAAGTAGTTTGACTTTCACAAATTATAAATTATTGACCTATGCTCACAACGTCACAGTTATAATTGCGAGCATAATTTAAAATAATAAGTAGACAACCAAAAGTTTTGAGTTGAGTAGAGACGTAATCAAATTATGTTGGCTGACGTCATAAAGTATTATCTTGACTTTTAAATCTGGGTTGTCACCATTGATAAGAAAACATGACAAAATCATCGGACTTTCTCTGAAACTGCCGAGATTCCCGCAAAAAAATTGAGATAACAATTTGCTACTTATGTTATCTAAATAAAAAGTTTAGAGTTTAAGTAGTAATATTGTTGGGGTAACGTATAACAACTATTGATGCATTGTCTTATATAAAAATATTAATGTGGTTGTCATATCTAGATTTTTTTAAATGAGAGAAAGAGAATTTGATGGGCTGTTTTTTGACGTCGACACAAGGTGCTTTTATTTTATTTTTTAATATTTTTTTTATTATTTATTATTTTAAAAGTTGTCTAAAACTTTAACACAATATGAAATCGTAGTAGAGAAACTGATTTGATCCTAACAATAAATTATACCATAGATGACCGCTTAATATGCATAACACAATTTATCTCATTGTGATATATGATATGCATACCTTGCACCAATTTCTGATAAGATTAGTTTTATAAGCCACTGACCTATTTCAAAACGGTGGTTTGGATGATGTCATCTTTTCAAATATCACAAACTGGTTTGAGTTAATCTTCATATAAATGAAACATTTTTATTGTCCTTGTACTCAATGTGTTTGTTCATTTACATTGGGAATGTGAATACAAAAACTAGGTTAGTGATTTCTACCTGAAGACACGTCATCAATAACAAATTAAAACTTTGACTCGGAGAATAAAACCAAATTTAGAATTGTGTCCTGCTTCTAACTGTTCATCTACATTAAATCATTCAGCTACTAATATTGGTCTATTGTCGGTTTAAATATAAATACATTAATCAATTATTCTTTCGAAAATCTACATTTAGATTTACAATTACAATGTTTTAAAATGTCCAATTTTAGCTAATAAAATTTAAATTTTCAAGTCACCAATAAGTGTTTTTTATATTATTGGAACCAATTTGCAACATTCATTAGTTACCGACCAATTTGGCTGTTTAAAGCTTCTCTAAGATGCTTCCAGCTTAATGTTTTTGCCTTCGTTTTTGACGCTGTCTTTAGAGATAGCAAAGAGCCTGATGTATCATTAGTAACTTCGTTTTCTGTATTTTTAACAGGAGTTTTTGCATGGTAGTTGTTATCATCAGCTTTGTCATTTTTTAATTTTTTATTGGTTGTGTCTGGCCAGCCAAATGATTTTTCAGTATTGTTAGATAAGCCCAGTTGTTGCACAACTGACTGTGTAATTTTTCCTTCTATTACATGTAATCCTGATTTCATGATAGTATCTGCATTACCTTCTTTGTCAGTTTCCTTTGTTACGTTTGGACTGCTGTCAGTAAAATTTTGAAAACTATCTATAATTCCCACTACTTTGCTTATGTTACGAATAATTTCATTTTGAGATTTTCGTGATGCAGCTTCATTATAGCTTACATTATGAGAAATAATTACTGGCTTTGACAAACATTGGCCATTTGGTGCAATGCGATTCTTATCAAAAGCGAAATTTGAACAACAGAATAGCTCAAGAGCTGTCTTTTCTACAAAACTACCGTTATGGCTAAGTTTTATGAGTATAATGAAACATCCAAACAGAAATGCAGCTAATGCAACAGCTTCCATTTTTTTCATTCTAATAGGCGGTTTCTTATCTACTTTGTTAGGACTATATTGATTCACACTAGATTTAGAATTATATTCTGAAAGGTTCTCATGCAAATTTTGTTTCACCGTTTCCAAAACGTAACGAGCGGACGGTCGATCTCCTACTTTAGAAGATATCATTAGCCCGATTAAATTCGTCCATTTTATATCCAAAATGCCAGTCCCAAATTGTGGTTTATAATGTCGAATATAAAATTCTCTTTTTCCAGGGTTCCCAAACAGATGAGTGCCATTTGTCAGGGTGTAGTAGAAGATACATCCGAGTGAGAATATGTCGCTGGACAGCGCCTAATGCATATTGTAAAAATACATTTAATAATTTATCTTCTGTTTTGAAATGCAAATATTTTTAGATTTACCATTTTTGAAACAAAACCGTTGACAGCATCCATGTTAAAAACTTCCGGGGCCATCCAACCTGTTGTGCCAGCAATTGCAGAAATTGATACGCTTGCTGCTCGATCCGGAATTTTCCTTGACAAACCAAAGTCTGATATTTTTACAGCCTCCGGTTTATTTAGAAGTATATTACTAGGTTTCAAATCTCCGTGTATTATATTTTGATCATGAAGGTAAGCTAATCCTGCAGTGCACTTTTCAAGAATGGTTGTTGGCTTCAACTTTATCAAGTTCATTTTTATTTCATCTTCTAAGTTTATCACGTACAACTCTAACGCAAGATATATAAACATTTTGTCGCTTTCCATCATAAAATATCTGATAATGTTTTCATGTCTGTCCAACATTTTCAAAAGTTCGATTTCATTCTTAACTTTTTCTGTGCTTTTCATGACGGTGCTTAGAACTTTTACAGCGACATCTCTGCCATCAAACTTTCCTCTGTAAACTATACTTCCAAATCCTTTTCCGAGTATCTGATTCTCATCAAATGATATTTGGCCGTAGTTTTTGCAAATTTGGCTATCATCTTGTAAAATTTTCAAAGCTCCTGTTTGTTTTGTTTCCTTAAGTGCTTTTACAAGCGCTTCAAAACCTCTCACGCGGGTTTGTATGATTTCGTATAGCGTCTTGCTTTGTTCAAATTGATTTAAGTTTTGCTGCGGTACAAAAATTGCTTGTTTTTAATATGAATTCCAAATTATTAACCACCAAGTATTTATTTGGATTGTTATAATTTTTTATCTTACCAATCTTTCCTCATCTTCTTGTCCCAATATTTCCTCCGATCTTAATCGTGAAAGAAAAGTTGTATAACAAATTGTATTTTTGATCAACTCCACAAGGTTTTTGTGAATTCGTTCTTTTTGCCATGATTCCATATTGCTCTATTTTTAAGCAGTACATAAAAACAAAATGAGTATCAAAACTGCCAATATAACATGCCAATCGAAAAATATACTAGTTTCTTTTCATACAGTTTAAAGTTGTTAGTCAACTATAAGTTTGATGTGTATACTCTATGGAAGAACCAGGAAGAATTTTTACATACTGGTCAATAAATATTTCATAAGTAACATAAAATCTGTTGTATAAGTAAGGAAGAAAATATACCCATAAACTGTTAAAATAGAGTTGCATGCGTTTAAAATATGACTTATCAGAAATCCAATAACAAACAACCGATTTAGAAAAAGCGTAACAGTGCGATATCGTGTGCAATAGATGTTGCGTCAACACTCCACGTTTCGTTATCGCAGTTAGCTTATAGTAAATACTGCTTCTTCATTTCCGTAAGATTTGCTATGCTTTAAATTGGATACATGTAGTATGTTATTGATAAGAAGAGTGATATTTGACTGTGACTGTGAGATTTGAAATGTTTGCTTGTTCGTTTTTGTCTCTGAGCAAGTGCAAATGTAGAAAGCCCCTAAGCCCATCGTGACTCTTTCGTGTCATTAATCAAGGCACTTTTAAGTAAGCCCAGTCCAACTATAATAAAGTAGCAATAACTAACAATTGTTGACCAACATTTATGCATGTAGCAGATTTGCTCCAGATTTGTATTAACGCTGCGATATTTTCAGTAAAATTTATATGCTAACAAAAGTAGTACATTACATTTTTTTTACATTTTTTACTTGATGCTGATGAAAACTTTCTTGTGATTTGCAATAGCGTTATGAACTGACGGTTATAGAGCAACGAGTAATGGCTTTTTTTATTTGTTAGATATTCGCGGTGTTTTTGAATCTTTGTCATATCGATTGAAATCACAACTATTTCTCATTTGTGTAATTGATTAGAGCCCACGAGTTTATGACGATACCTAATGCCAAGACTACATATTTCAAGAACAAATTGGGAAATTAGAATTTATTCCAATTGTTGTGCGTTAACGAAAATTGTTGAAATAGCGTTAGCATTAAATTACTTTAGCAATATTCATTAGATAATATGAAAAGATGATAGATGATATGAATTGGTTTTAAAAATACATCATATTTGGCAATGCTTTTACTTCCATGTCCAGATAATTTTATCATCATTCAGTAGTCAGCAAACTATTTGTCTGCAAATATATGTTATGTATGTATACACTGTATTCTGTATATGTCTACTGCGTGTATTTACAAGTCCATAACAGATCCATGTTTTTTGAGTCATAGCAGCAATAAGCATGGTATTCGCCAAGCACTCTCTTCACAACTGTATTTACACTGAACTTTCTTTCAACGAATTATATTGATGGAAGCTCTTAGAGCGATATAATATGCTCAATAATAAATTTAGAGAAATCATCTCTTTAAAATACTGTAAACAAGTCAATAAACATGCCTCATACGTTTTACTTGTTTTTTGTACATGATAGTCAATAGAACAGATCATTGCATCGTTGAATCGTCACCTTACTCAACCTCATTAGGACAAGGCAACAAAAGCACACACACACAGTTGACAAGAACTTGCATTCTCCTTAAAATTCATATTCGCTGCGCTGGCCATAATATTCAGTTTGACATTGAATCTGAAAGAAATACATGGCTGTTATCTTTATGGTAAGTTGTATGCCACATTTTGCACAGGAGGGGATAGTTCACATAAAACTTGCATTCCACTTTATAACTAAAAGCTAAGCGATAATGACATAAACCAATTTTTTTTCAGCTTCCAAACATTCTGCATGCAAGACTGAATGTATGTATTATGTGTTTATGGAGATGTTTCCCATTTTTTACATGTCTGGCTGTCTAATCCTAATTTTAGATTTACATGTTGCGTTGCTATCTTAAGCATAGCTTATGTAAGAAAAATTCATGCAATTCATATAGGTATCTTTACATGTATTTTGATGAAGGTCCAAAGTTCATTCGCTCTGCAATAGTGTGGAGAGCAATATTTCTTTTAGTTTCAATAAAATCTCAGTGCCGGCATAAGCATGCTTTCAGCCTGCACATGTTCAGCATTCAAAACAGAAAGTAGAAACTTTTTATACATTTGTAAATTTTCATACAAATATCTTTCCAAAACACTGAAATATTGTATAACAAGCAATATTTCTAAAACTGTCAGTTAATGACGCTTTTGGAATACGTGAAAGTTTTATTTACCACTAGAAAATGTCTAGGTAAGTTAAAAATCTTAAATGCGATAATATATGGCATTAGACAAAACTCAAAAAATATTCCAATGACTGTAAAATTTTAATTAATTTTGTCTATTTTCTTTTTCTAGTTTGGGAAGCCCTAGTCCCTCCAGGTCAAAAGGAAGTGAATGGACATATACGCTGTATTTCACTCCAGACGCTGACAACCCAGGAGGCTCTCCGATTGAAATCACGCATTCAAACTTGATTAGCTATTTCTCTGAAGTTGATGGCAATGACGACCAAATACTGGAGGTCTGGATCTACAAACAGAATCTAAGCGTATGGATGCCAAAGTGGTTCGGGTTATGGCATGAATTTACTGTGGTCGAGTCTACAAATTGGTACTGGTCATTTGAAAAGGACTCAAGTGGGTTGTGCGTGCAGAGATCCAAAAAATGGGACTCAGTTCAGAAGAGTTACCGGAGAACAAAGAGGACTGGAACTGTTGTCTCGGAAGGGAGGGAATCTAGAAAAGGGAGAGATGGAGATAAGATGATTCATGTGTTCAATTTTATATATCAACAAATGTATTTAAAAAGAGGTTACCACGTTACTAAAGCCAACTGTCATTATTTTGCGTCAGTAGTGTATGAAGCTGTTGCTCGCAGAGCGGGACGAGAACTTCCACGGGATTTGTGACATAAGAGGTCATGATAATATAAAATAATGAAATGGATAACCAAATACATTTTTCATCTTGGTATTTTTGTAAATTGTTCGTTCTTTGAGGTTAATTGTTGAAACTAATTATTATAATAAGTTTCTTAAAATTGCTCATAGAAATCTTGCCATTTCATATTTTTGACGATTTTACTGGAGAACATACAATGCATACAACAACGCAAACTAAAATAAAGTTAAAATCCATTTTGATTATCGAGTTCTTTGGTTTATTGGCAATATTTTATTACAGATTTTGATAGTGAAAATGAATTGGTGACCTGTCCAAATTTGCTATTTAGCAGCGGCATTTAAGGTGTTAGTCATTTTGCACAGAAATTTTGCACTTAAATTATATTTGCTGATTATGCAAGCTGTTATCAACAAATAAGTCAAATTTACGTTATATTAATATACACACACTCAATTAACTCCAATCACTTGAAATCATTAAAGGTGAAAGTCAGTATTTAACCAAAATTCCATGGGTATCTTAACCTCATATAACATATATCTCAAAACTTTGTCGTTTCTAGAACTAATTTTATGCAGAAATACTTTTAATTTGGCTGAAAATTGAGTATGCAGGAGAAATATGCACAAAATCAGAAAAAAGCCATCCCGTGTTTTCCGTCAAATTATACAACAAGTTAGAATTAATTACAACAAGTGTAGTTCAATTTTTTTAAGTAATAAAGACTTACATATAGCTAAAGCACTCAACTTAATTTGAGGTAGGATTATGTGAAACCACTTTACTGATTGCTTAAAGACACCACATAACTGCGTCATTTAAAATTGTCGGAGTGCTCGTCAACGTGATATTCAGATTCGAGTAAAAAAATTAAAAGCTCGAAATCTTAAGAAAAAGTAATTTGGAAAGTTACCTTTATTTAGTGCACATGGAGATTGAACAGTTCTACTGTTCGTGCATATATCAATTGCATCATTTTATGCATATTCCTCTCTCAAAAATTAAGATATCAATATATTTCTTCTCTAAATAAAAAATAAAATAACCAGGACTTCAAAGAAAATCGTGTCAAGCATTTAACTTACAATTTAAAATAATAGTTAGATAATCTTTTGCAACGGTGATTGTTACCAAACCAGTTTAATATAATATGAGATTCAGTACTAAGATTATTTCTTGGAAATAGTATATGTTTATCTTTTAAAATTAGTCATCATAAACATCTAAGAACAATACATGAATATTCAGCTGAAAATTTAAACCTCATTATACAAAGTACTATTTCCAGTGGCAAAAGTTGAGGCAAGGGTAGGGTTACCTCAGATATCAAACTTTAAAAGTTGTATTTCCTTTTCTTTTCTGGCAACCATGGTGCATCTCAGACTTTTACTGGGGATTTATTTCACTGTCCAATACAGCGTGGAATCTACAAATCCTATTAATCTGTGTCATGATCCATTATTTCGCGAAACAATTGAATCACTTTTGAAAATTCTTGATTCGGGAGCAGAAAATTTTGATATATTTCTGTTTGATGTTTCACTCGATAATTGCACAATTGCTTTTCAAAAATCGCGTTTCATCTTTTTCCAAGATTATTCCAAGAAACTTGATTCCAATTACATAGTCAAATATCATCAGCCTAATCATTTGGCTATAGTAAAGTACGGGAGAGGTCTTAATATTAATGACTACTATTTACAGCATCCCAACACACTTTTAATAACTCCTGTGACGACCACTTATCTAAATCTGGAAAACACATATGTAGATAATTGGCTATCAGTTACCTGGAGAAATATTCCAGCCCTTAAAGTGTTTCTGGTTGCAGTTGATTTTCAAACTCACGAAGAACTATACTATGCGATCGTATGCACCGGTTACTGTCGTCAGCACGAAAGTACAGCAAAAGTGACAACTGAGTTTTTAAACACTTTAAAATTCCCAATGAAGCTGCACAAGCGCCTGTTTTATAATGGAAACCAAAGGGAAATTAACTTTAAGGTGGGAGCATATAGAGTTAAAAACATACAAGCTATTTGCTCTAATATATTTTCTAGGGATTATTGGTACTGCAGAAATACATTGATGGCAACAATGCAAATTACAAGGCAGCATAACTTATCCCGAAACGAAAACTTGTGGCAGTTCGGGGACGACAAAATTTCAGACATGTATGCTTACCACTCCAGGGCAGGACAGTTTATGCTAACCGATTGGTCGTATGATCATTACAACTTTGATATTTATTGGACTCTAGTTGGATTCAGGTTTTCGAAACAAGAAGCACAAGGGCTGCTGTATTGCCTTAAGAGCTCAAAATTAGACGATGGCCCAAGCATCGACTTTTCAACGTGGGTCAATACTTTCAGTCTGGAAATTTGGATGTACACATTCTCCGTGTTTGGAGCACTTGTTATTCTTTGCCAATCTATTAAGTCACAACGTTTTTTAAATTGGTTTAAAAACTCGATAAGCTCGAATATGGAAACCATAAAAGTTTTTAATGGAGTTCAATCCTCCATCGTCATGTGTCTGACATTACTTGACTTTCTGTGGATGTGGATTTCCCTCTTTTATGGAAACGAAATACTAAGTTTTTTGACAGTTCCGGAACCTCCAAAAGTTTACGAGACTCTTGTAGAAATGTTGGACTTGGGATATAAAATTTTGCATCCAACCAACTTCATTCCATACTGGGTCACGTATCACGAGGTCTTTCGACATCGACATATTTTAAACAGACTTAACACCAGTTTTTTAATTCTTAATCATCCTAATCCTTTCGATACGGCAACTTATCTTGTTGACAAGTTTATGGATGTATCTCCAACCGTAGATCGGACTAAACCATTTTTTTATGAAAAATATCTCCGGAGTAACCTTTCCTTGCAAAATGCTAAATGTTACGAATTGCCAGAAATCTTGTCTGTAATTCCGCAATACTTGGAAGTGTATACTGTTAACAGGTTTTGGGTACTGGAAACGATCTCGCGAATTGAACAGGGTGGCTTTTTATTTATATGGGAACATTGGCATGGGTTCGCGATTGCACAAAAGTATAAATTAAACAACACAAATATTAATTATGACCTGATTGTTGTAACCGAAGATCAAATAGATTTTAAATGTCTGCTTGCCATTTTTATTCTTTTTGTTTGTTTGTTAGTGCTGGGTGCAGTGTTGTTTATTTTTGAACGCTACATTAATTATCGCAGAAATAGTAAAAACAAGGTTAAAATATTGTTGAAAGAGAAAGATAGCTCATTGTTTGAGCTTCAACAAACTGAAAAGAAATTTATCCCAGAAATCAAAGTTGAAAACGCTTTTCAAGTGCCCATACAACGAAAAGGGATTAACTCGAAAGTGGTCTGCGAAGCACTTGGAAGGCTGAACGTTTTGTATACACCTGAGTGTATTGTGGATGACTAGAAGCTATAAGAAAAACATTCATACGCAAAATTCAAAAAATCTGGCTGGTAGTTAATATATTGATATTATTTAGCAGTGAGTGTATTATTACTTTTAAAAAAGTGATGATCAAATCAGATCTAAGTTGTATGCTGTGTTGTGTTGATATATAAATATAAATAATGTTGTGTGATTTTTTGACCGATTTTAATAGTTATTGCTTGTAAGTAGCTATATTACGTAATATGTGATTCCTTAAGTAGGTTATTGATACTTGGGAATAAAAAACCTGTCTGCTTATGTCTACTAACGAGTCTTAAATTTTATAATAATATTGTTTGTAATACTTTACGTAAGATCTACTGAATAACATAGCTTTATGCATACCTGTAACCACATTTTGTTTTAAAGCATACTTAATCGATAAAACCATTATTATCATGAATCATATAAATATTTCTTGTCTGTCTTTTTCTTCAGTTTAATTCAAATAGTTGAACCCTTGTGTTACAACTCGTTGCATCAAAATGTTTTTAAATAGACTCATTATTTTGTGTCAGATTTCAGCTATTTTAAAAATATAATAATAAATGATAAGGAATAAGTCAACGTCTATTTTGTCTGTCGCCATGATAATTATAGAACGCAAATACCGATTTGAATAAAATTTGTGTAGATGTCTGATGGTATATAGAAATTTCAATTAATAGAAAATGTTAAACCTTCCTAACCCTAAACCAACAGGTATTTATAAACCAGTTTTCCTGCAACCCAGAATGTATAAAGAATGTATAAAATTTAACCAGGCTTGGCTATAAAACTATAAAATTTTGTTTGGCCCTATATCATGATCTTAGCTTATCATGTGAATGATTGTATCTTCCTTTAAATCGTGGAAATAGTTAGAATCATCACGTTTCAGTGTATAGAAAAATCGATTGAATAAAATGAATCGGTAAAAGATTTTACATGCCATTAGATCTATTAATTTGTTGTTTGAATTTACACCAGACCAATACTGACCAATAATGGAAGGAAAAAAAATATAATACGTAATTGCACATGTATAGGCAATATTATATAGTGTAGACTGAATTACTGACGACAGAGCGAGACATTAAAAATTATGGTAAAATAAAATAAACATATTTGTGAAAACCTGTAAAAGCAGTAATTGTAGTTTCTGCATGTTTTCTGAATATATTCAGGTAACTTACGTAAAAGGTTTTTGTATAAACGCTTATTCAACCTAATCAATACTACCTGAAATCCCATGTTCCAGTCAGTTCTTTTTTGTAATTTTCCACAAACTCAAACACTCTCGTGGCATACTCGCAACTTCCAAAAGTTCATTGCAATTGTTGGTGTTATTAACTACTTCTTACACATTATATTGTGACAAGTTCTTCAAATCAGTAAAAGCGATAAACTACTCATTAGAACTGTAAAAATATACATATAATGCAGGTTGAGGATTCAAAGGACAAATTTACAAGCTTTAGTTTGAAGAAAAAACTAACTTTCTTTCGACATAGTTTCGACAAACATTTAAAACTAAATAATTTCCGTATAGTGTTGTAAGGTGTTGTTAGCATGTCTCACTGCTAATTACAAGTGCAAAATACGTTAAAAATAGTAAAATTTGAATATCTCCGAAAGTTTTCAACTAAATTTGATGCGGTTTTTTCTTGAAATATGTATTTTTAATGCGCAAGAGCCGTTTTTCATCACAATACTGAAAAAAGGTTTGGTTTTTGAGAAAAACGGTTTTTTGATAATAACATTGTTAAAATTTCGATTTTTCAAAAACTGACAAAAACTGTTCTAGATATTCATATTTTATACCTACATGCCAAATTTCAGCTCAATATGTCAAAAAACAACGGAGCTAGGCGATGCACGGTTTTGTTAATTTGCAATATTGGACCACCCACAGCGCGCATACACACATTTTTGCAAATTTTAAAAAACATGGATTTCGGCATTATTCAACGTGCTCTATTCGCCTAGCATAAAATCATTTTTGAATTTAAGGGTGAAATTTACCCATTTACATATTGCTGCTGGGAAAGCTCTATAGAGTTTTGTGTGCTGAATTTTATATTAAATTTAGCTTGAATTTTCGACGGAAAAACTATTTTTCGACATCGATTTGAGAAAAATTGTATAACCAAATGTTTTCCGTATACTCTAAGTAGCTATAAGCATACGTCATATAAATTAAGCAAAAACGAGCACATACTTTAATAAATTTTGTATTTTTGAAAAAGAATTATACTAAAATAAGAAAAGCATGTGTGTGCAGACAAAATAAAAATATATACGGTAGTTTATTTTTTATTGCTGAAAAATTCAGACCACTTACGTCAAAGCTTATTCAACTTAATCAATACTACCTGAAATGCCCCGTTCCAGCTAGAATTTAACTTCTGTATTTTTCCACAAAAGCAAGCATTGAAGCTTTGTACTCGCATACTTCTTGAAGTTCTCAACATTTGTTGGTGTTCTCCGAATCAATTAAAACAAATATGCCTTCAGATCTTATGCTATACTGCATGAAGCTTAACCAAGCCATAACAAATCGGCTAACCAGATATCGAGGCTTATGGTACTGGGACCATAGAAGTGGGAAATTCTTCGAAGAAACTAAATTCTTCCCTCACATATTCATGTGGAAATTTGCTAACGTTGTTTCTATTCAGTTGCTGGTTAGCACTAGCTGCTTTGTTGTTTTATTGGACGCTTTATTTCATCCACAAAAGTACAAACTGCTGTACTTGCTTATAGTTGTGATCGCGATAAGTTTTGCGACTGTGACTATTGTATTCTACTACCAGTTTCGTAGATATATCTCAAATACCATCGTTCCTGGAATGAATGTATTTATCGACTTTGAAAGGAAACTCACTGGAAAGAAACTTCGCATTGTCGATCGTTTTCATTACAGTATGCTATTTGTGGACGGTAAACCAGATGCAGTTCCTATTGGATTATTAGCCCTTATTGTCGTCGTTGCAATTATTCTTCTATTCCTTCCTTGGGTAACAGTATATTTTGAATTGGATCCATCATGGGGGGTTTTCGAAATCATTTGTCCGATAAAGTCACGTGGAGCTCTAACTCACATCCTAGTACAAACTCTCAGAACATTGATTGCGGTATCTGGTATCGTGGAAGGGGGTACTGAAATTCGAATAGCCACAATGTTAGAATTATTAATGCTCACTTTATGTACCAACTGTATTCAATCCCTATCTTCAAAAACATTTAATGAACAAATTTTTCGAAAGTGGCAATCACTCAAAATATTGGTCACTTTAAGTAATGACGTTGCATCAATACCTTTAGCAGCTGTTCTATGCGTATGTTTTGTATTGCTGGTGTTAAGCAGTACTCTTAGTGTTGTGGCTGTGGGCCGGATTTCGTTCGGAATGTATGTATTCTTTCCCGCATTTGTTGGTTTGTTAACAACTATTTTATGTATGACATTTTACCTTCTAGTCAAAACGAGTTCAGAAAGTTTGCGTTCGAAGGAATTGTGGATGCAGTGCTGTGTCAGTGTTGCAAATGAAAATCCGTTTAGAGCGAAATTGTTGTGTAAATATTTGAGGTGTATGCAGCATGTTAGATTTAATTACAGTTCGGTGGGGACTGTAAAGAAAGAAACACGAACTGATTATATTTACTCTGTAATTAATTATACTGTGAATTGCATTTTGACACTTTCTAGAGCATTTTGAGATCTACGTATGCGTACAAACGAGTCTTAAATTTCATAATAATATTGGTTGTAACACGTTACGCAACATCTACTGTTTAACATCGCTTTATGCATACCTTTGTAAGCACACTTTGTTTTTAGACATATTTAATCGATAAAACCATTATAACCATGGATCATATAAATATATTCTGTCTATCTTTTTCTTCAGTTAAATTTAAATCGTAACCTTAGTGTTATAACTCGTTAATCGTTGTTTTAAAAAGGTGTAATTATTTTGTGTGAGATTTTAGTTATTTTTAAAAATATAATAAATTATATGGAAGAAATGAGTGTCTATCTGTCTATCGGCATGATATTCTTGGACGCGAATACCAATTTGAATAAGATGTTTGTGCATGTTTCTTCGGATTCATGGTGTATAGAAATTTCAATTAATAGAAAAGGTTAAATGAAATTAGATTCGTGTATTGTAAATGTTTCTTACAATGTAACTTATTAACCATTACTAACCTTAACCCAGCAGTTATTTATAAACCAGTTTTTATGCAACGGAGCATCATAAAATTTAAACCAGTAAATCAAAATGTATTTAGGTGGTTTGGCCCTATTTAGGCAAGTTCATGTGTGATTGAATGTATTTTAATTTAAATCGTGCAAATAGTTAGAATCAACACATCTTAGCACACAGACAAGTAGAATACGATTGAATAAATTGAATCAGTACGTGATTTTTCATGCCATGATATGT
>JAQIXW010002966.1:0-14098 GCA_034700685.1 Willowsia buskii | reverse complement strand
TAAAGAACCTTTGGCACACAATGTTCCAAGGATTGTCGACAAACTGGGGACAATAAGAGATGCGATTTCACGTGTTTGTTTAGTTCATTTTGAGAGGAGAAATACTTAAAGCTTTTGCTTGCTGAAGATTTAACAGATAAGTATAATTATTACGAATAACGTTCGTGTACATTACAATAGGTTATGAAAATACACATTTTACAAAACTGAAAATAAATCTCAAGTAGTCCACTAGACATTTAATTTCGGAAATGAAGCAGGCAATACAGCCATAATTCTATGCAAAAAATATTTGCCAATGTTAACTAGTTTTAGAATGCTTAAACAAAGAAAACATAGCACACAGCATAACATGCAGCATTATAAAATAAAAAGTGTTTTATATAATTAAACTGTGCTTTTACATTTTTATAATATTTTTAACTAGAAGTAAACATTTGTCATTCTTAATTATGCAAAAAACATGTATATAGTGCTTTAATCACAAAGCCAGGGTTTTTATAAAATTGTCCTTTTTTTACTGTAAGAACGAGTTGTACTTATGACGCATGCAAGAATCAAAGCAGCATTTTATTCTGAGAAAGAAAATTCCTGGCGTTTACGTAAAATAAAATCGTGCAACGAAAAATAGAGCTCCAATTTTAATAAAAAATGTTATGTGTGGCATGAAATATATAATTTATGCTATATGCGATGAGTGCGTGGTATTTTATTAAAACATTATTCTATTAATTTCCCATTATTACAACGCAAGCAAACATTTAACTAGGGCAAAAAATCCATCTTAATTTTTAAAATGCGGTGTTCAATCAAAATCATTTCAGTGGACTTTATTTTGACATTGTGATATTTTACAAAACATATGAGCATAGTAACATTAAATATATATACATGAACTGGATTTTTATTAATCTTCCGAAGTCGGTCATCTATCACTTATTCTTTAATCAGCCTTGAAATGGACATGTTAAAACGTATAATGTATACACAATTGTAACTGTAACATTTTATTATAGCATATAATATTTGTTTTATGTCTTATTTTAACAATAACTATGCACACACATTGGACGATTTCTTGAATGAAGAGACCCTCTAAAAGAAGTACATTGCGATGAAGATGGAGTCATTATCCCACACATATTTTCAGCCCTTACTCGCACCGCAATTGCATTTCTTCGATTATGTTCAATCGTCCGGCAATACAAAGATTGTCTAGAAGGTCGGTGTTTTCTGCGGCACAAAATAGCTAAAAAGATTTTCCTGAATTTGGTGTTCACCAACGCGTAAATGATTGGGTTAGCTGCACTATTTATGGATCCCAGCAGTTGTGCTAATGGTAATAAGATATTCAACACACTTGTCTCCCATCTCGACATTGGAATGTGAGAAAACACTTTCACTCTCGTCACAATCAAATAAAGAGGCAACCAACACAGAAGAAACGTCAACGTCACAAGTGCCAGCATTCTACGAACTTCAGTTCTTGTCTTTTTGTGCATATTTTTAATCGCATTGTTGCATGCCGAATGGGGCGGAAGCTTTCTCCTAGCAACTTTTCTCCATATAAATATATTTGTTGTAAGAATCATAAACATTGGCACTCCAAAACCAAAGATAAGGATCACAAACAAGTAGTAATACTTTTCTTTATCTGGGGTTGACCACAGTTCCACACAAAACGGGCCAGTATCAGAATTGTGGGAGGGTATCACTTGAAACACAATTAGCCAAGGAAATATGAGTATTAGCGCGATCATCCAAATAAATGAGATGAGTATAGAAGATTGATAGTCGGAAAGTCCATGTCCTCGTTTCATTGGTCTGTACATACCTTGACACCTTAAGAATTAAAAAGGATATCCATTTGGAAAGATTGAAACATTTAGAAAAAAAGGAAAGCTAGTGAAAGTTAGACATCAGATATTTTACCTGTCCAAGGTTACTGCTACTAGTGAATATGCAGATGCAAATACAGAGACACCTTGTACATACGACATGATTTTGCACATATATGGACCGAGAACCCATGCTGCAATAAAACAAAAGAAATATTAAATGTAGCTTAAAAATATGTATCTTGCATACTAAATGTTCATATGTACAACTTACGAGAGAATATAGTAGCTGCTAAAGTACACGGCAAACAAAATAAGATCACTAGTAAATCAGCCACAGCCAAATTGAAAATAAACCGGTTTGTAACAGTTTGCATTTGTGGTTTCAAATAGATCACAATCACCACCATTGAGTTTCCGAACAAGCCCGTTACAAATATGAATGTGTAGGCAAAAACAAATGTAACTGTAAGTAGAAACGAGTGCTTAAGTAGATTACGTGTTGAAGTCAAACTATCTTCAGATATTCCAAATGATGAGTTGGTGTCATTTCGGTAAAATAATTCAACGGTATATTCAATGGAGCTGTTAATATCCATCTTGAAGTATTATTGAAATTTAAAGTTGTAGAAAATCCGGTTATTCACGTTTCCTTTCTGGTACCACTTTCACCAAAATTTCTACTTGAGACTGAAAATACGAAGTCAAAGGGTACAATAAATCCAAATTAAAGTGCGAGCTAAAACATCACCCAAAAAGCCAGCGGCGAGGTTATGAGCAATTGATGTGATCAGCGAGACGAGTTGAGCGATACTAACTTTGTCTGGGAGATCATCTCTGAGATATACTACTATCCGTTAGCGAAAACTTTCTGCTTTCACTAGCTTTCACTTTTCTTTTTACATGGAGACTTGAATACTTTTGTTGAACCTGTTGCTGTGTTGATGGTATATTATCTTGCAACAGTGGATATTTCACACAATCTTACTCCAAGCATCATTATGCCCCATGAGCCACCAGCGTAGGCTATGAAGTAATGAAAATTGCACTGGATAAGTCACGTTTCTGTTCTACGGACGTAACGGAATTTAGGTGAATACGTGGATAGGTAAATGTAGGGTCCGAATTAAAGTGCAAGCTATATTGAAAAGTAGATTCCATTTTCGTTTTCCAGTTGGCTTGTTAATTATTTATAGTTCATATAAATAATACCTTCAGATCGTATAAATTATTTGACATGTGAATGAAAAGCATACGGATATGCAACATTGGATATATATTTATATAAAAATGGTTGGTGGTTAAGTAGTGTTTCCGGTTACCGAAATAAATCAGTAATTATTCATTTCCTGTGATAAGAAAACGATGCAGATCTGTTCTAGACTAGAATGTCTTTTCACGTGTTGTTTTTGTGTGTGTTTGCAACCAAACATGTGGGTTGACTTGTCAGTTGATAATGGAGTCTCGTAATGAGTTTTGAGAAATTTTACCACAGTATTAAAGATGCGTAAACTCAGTACATTCATTCTGACAATACAAATGTATTTATCTTTTTATGGTGCATTATGTATGGTTGTTACAATTTTTACTTTCAAGGCTTGTGAAACAATTTTAAGATATAAAAATATCAAAATCTAAATCTAAACATTTTAAATATTAAATATCTTAAACACAAACATATCTTAATTCTGGTGCATTTAACTTTTATATTTCACAAATGTTTGCCACATTTCGTTACCGTTTCTATGTAATAATTAGCAACAGGTAATCTGGCTAGAGAACGCTCTACAAGATTCAAAAATAGGGCAATTGTATGTTCATTTTATTTTGTATTCGACGCTTTAACTTATAAGCTTTTAGTGCTTCAAGGCATTTGGGATTATATATATGAAACCCCCTTTGAAGCGACTAACCGTCGTTAATAATTTATATCTCGGTCATGCATTACTTTGCGAATTTCCCGACCAAAACATTGTATTCTGAAACTCTTGACTTAGTGATTTGATGAAATATTGGCTTAAGGAAAATATTTGAGCTAATATCTCCAAAATTATGTAACAATTCTAACTCAAGCAATCCACAGCACAGTGGTGAAAACCCAAAATCGTGATCTTTGGCCAAAAACCGAACTCTTTGTTTGAATAAAGCACTTGTGGGCTTCTAAAAACAAAACCATCCAATATTTAAATATACATGTGAGTGAAAAGATCTACTTTCATTCTGCAAATCTCATTGATCTTGGTGCCCGCTTTTTCAGCTCAAGGGTTTCCGACAAATACTTCAAAGTTAAGGCACGTCTATCTATTTGCCCTCAAATTTGGTATGTCCTCAAATATATTTAATTCCCAAAACGTTAGTTCCCAAATTGAAATTCCTCTTAAAAGTCTTCTTTGGTGGATTCTTAGTAAATACACATAGCTAATATTGAACTGGGAGGCGAATGCTTTAATCAATCCGCAAAGCCTATGACATTATACACGTTTGCAATAGATGTTTTTAGAGAGCATTGATACTGAAACTTACAATATTTTTCAATTTGGATGGGCATGTGGGTAACTACGGGGTGTTGGGAGACTTCTTGAATTTTGATTGCAGATTTTGATACAAAAGGAAAGAGTTTTGCCCAATGATTAAGGATAAATACATTTAATTTCCGCACCAGTGGTTCTCAAAAATATGGTGTTCTGATGTATTTCAGGTTGAACACGCATGAAAGACTTATTTCTATGCTTTTATTTAAGTTGGTGCTTGAAATAATATGTATTTGGTATACTATTTATTGAAGGGACTTCATTAGCGTTTCCCTTCTTGAAATAGAGAATCATAAACAATAAGTCATCATGCTTTATAAAAGTATCGATCGTCAAGAAGAAACCCTTTTTATTGCTCTATCATATCCATACGTTACACTGGTTGCGCAATAGTGTACTCAATGAATTTACACATTTCACGAAATAACTTGAGATAACTAATTCCAACTTACAAAAAAACAGACAAACGTAGTATGTGGGACATATACTGTGTAATTTTAGCGGTTTGAATATTACGGGGGTTACATATGCATGCAAATCCGAAACATATTATAAACAATTTCCAATTACTGGTAGTACTTCTAATTAACTATGAAAGCTGTAATCATGGGTTTCTAACATTCTACTTCAGAAAGTTGTAGTATAATTTTAAACCGGAAATTTGTAATAATATTTAGTTCATATGTTAGCAGTATTTACACAAAACGAAAAAATGAATCTAAATATAGGTAGTCAGATGATTCATTAAAACCAAGCTTGTCAGACAGCTTCATCCAATACTTATGTCAAAGCTTACTTTAGGTTTATTACAGCATCATAAATTATTTAACAAAGCATTTTGATTGATCAAAGACTAATTAGATAGGAAAAATGAATTTTTCTACGCTTGCATATTTAAGCTTCATTGAGGTTACCTGAGTAATTTGTTAACCGGTACTTGAACTGTAGCATTTATAATAGTTCAACAGCATTATATCATAAAGCATGATCTGACTGATGCTATTGAATCAAAGCGATTCTTTTTTGGTGGGGTTTATTAGGATGAGTTTTTTGTCTGAGTATTGGGTTTCTCTATATCAATTTGACTAAATAAAGTTATAATCGTACTCAAAAATTTACGGTAATTTTGTAAAATATACGTATTAAGCATTGAAAAACAAAATTGGAATAGAAAGCTGAAGAAACAGAATTGGATATCCAGTCAAAATATGCTGGTATTTAAGCCTTACTTCAGATAAATCATAATTTTATTTTGCATAGTGTTTGTATCCTTTTCCCGGTTCTGATCCGAACTACAAGGAATTCTTTTCTTTGCAATCAAATTTTTATGAAGACAGCAAGTCGGTTCCTTGTAATATCAAGAAAAGGTCCTGCTTCATTAGGTCCAAATTACGATAATTTACATTGGAAGATGTTGACGAAATTCAATGGTACTGTGGAGACAGGTGATAACCCATATTCCACCGCTTTCAGCGTTTCCAGCTCTGTAATATCATACGTAATTGTCCTTATGGCAACAGACTTCGTAATTTGTTCATAAGAACAGTTGCAATTTCTTCAATGACACTTCAAAGCAGTGTGGGAAGAGAACCACTCCCGTAAGGAATTGACTAAAACCCCTCGCACTGGCTTGATTTCTAAGAAAATGTGGGTGAGGTATCTTTTACCGTTCCAGTACTACTCATAAGAGGCAATTTTGAAATCATGGTAAGACTTCCTGTCATCTAAAGTCACGTTGGCGATCTTTATTTTTGCACCAATTAGCTGTTCTATCTGAGACAAGTTTGAAGCCAATTTGTCGCTACGTTTTTTTACACGTAAACATAGTTAGTGTAGGCTCGGAAAATATAAAGAGAAAAAAAGAGTCACTGCTTACCTTATACCTTTAAGAGAGTATATAAGCTTTCCCAATGAGATAATTTCAGCGTAAAGAAAAGGACATCAAACAGCGTGTTGATTTTGTCGACGGGAGTTAGAATATTTTCTCTGTTTCAACACAGAGTGTAAAAGGAGTGGGAGTTAATAATAATAACTATTATAATAAGCATAGCAAACTAAATTGATATAAAAGAAAAGAAGAAACCGTAATCCGGGCTAAAATCTAGTACAATGGAAGCTTTACATGTGTAACAACTTGTCAGCATTTGTACTCAGAAACATAAGCTTCTACAAATGAAGATCTGGCGAGGAAAATTCCTTGGAAATGTCAGGACAACTACATGAAAAAGCAATGACAAACGTAAATTACATTTTCTACAAAAATGAGTGGGAGTTCTATATTCATATGTGTTTGTTAAATTTTAAAAAACATAAGAAGCTTGATATTTTGCAAAAAATATTTGCTCGTTACTCGCTTTCATTAATTAATATAAAATATTTTAGGTTTCATGACGTCGTTTAGAGATTATAAAATGCAACTAGGTATTAGAATACATGGGTAGAATAGAATAAGGTTTGTTTACATACAATACATACATATAATATACAAGTAGAAAGAAACTAAAGCAACGATCTTAATACCTTTTTCTTGGGAAAAGCAGGATGATTATTTACATTCATG
The DNA here is from genome assembly GCA_034700685.1 of Willowsia buskii. Lineage (NCBI taxonomy): Eukaryota > Metazoa > Arthropoda > Collembola > Entomobryomorpha > Entomobryidae > Willowsia > Willowsia buskii. The sequence goes on along the minus strand of JAQIXW010002966.1, from coordinate 7,169 downwards.
TATGATTGTATGATTATGTCATAGTATGATTTTAAAATACGGACTTCATAAATGTTCGTTTCCTGTGAATGGGTTTTAATTTTAAATATCACTGGAAATATAACTAGCCCTACATACAACCACGCACTCTATCTAGATTTCAAGGCCAATACATTGAAAGCCATGCTTAACTTTTAACCAACGTATGTCTTAGAAGTGTCACGTTAAGGCCCCGTGAATGTAAGAGACGTAATCAAAAAACTTGAAAAAATATCTAGTAAAATTATTGGTCATGTGTTTTATCAAAAATAAATAAATTTATAGAGTACCGTCATAAACTTCAGGAATAAACTATACATTTCTTCCGGAGAAAATCACTATTCATCTTTAAACGTTTTTAATTGAAAATATGGTAATCAAGATTAGCACATGTAGTTTTAGATACAAATTCGAAGAAATAAGACGATTATCCTTGCAACGTGTTTGCCCCTTAGCCAAAAACATCTTATAACTTTCACGTTTTGCCAGACTTGTTTGAAGCTTTTAATTACCCGTATAGCATTTTTGATAGTCAGATACGTAAAAAAATTCAGGTACTTTTAATATTTCAGTCTAGGAAACCCTAGCGTCCGCTTTATTACAGTGGTGCTGAGTCTAGACTGTGCAACTTCTGTAAGGGAAATTGAGAAAAAACTTTTTTTCGTATTCAATATTGAAAATTATTTTATATTATTTCATAAGACATGATTATCCTTCCGGGGATGTGGACTAAATCAATTGACTCTAAAAAGAAAATATAGTCAACAACTTTGCTTGCTCAAAGCAACAACCAAGAAAATGGGAATGACTTTTCACTGTACTCACAGAATTTGTCATTTTGCAGTGCTTCACTTCCGTTCTTTCATTTTTTCATATAGTCACAAGAAAAGGTTAAAAAAGTAGACAAAATATTGGCAATGCGAAGTGCGGAAGGCTCAAAATTACAAACTGACTACGGTTTGTACCACAAAATAACACCCTTTAGATCCATCAGACAGTGAAAACCGGCAACCATATTTTATTCCGGTTACTATATATATATTCACAGGTATTGAATAACAAATACACGTCTAAAGAATAATTATTTCTTCTAATAACAATCATTATTTCCGTGCAATCATGTATAACCATACAGAAAAGGTAGAAGTTCCGACATCTTCTGATGTCGTGTACGTCCATTGGCTAACATTTCATTCACTGTCAGTCATGTAAAAGGTAAAGTGTACAGAAATTATAAATATATTTCTCAAAAATCAAGTCAAATATGTTATTTCTCTTGACTTGACTTTACAAATATTTCGTTTTTTCTTATGGTAATGAGAGACTATGCGTAATGCATACAGATTGTTTATTATTCATATTTGGGATACTTTTATGAGTAATTTTTGTCTGTACCCAACACCCTCTGTAATGTTTTTACAATTTTCGTTTATCAATCCATCCATGAGAATTCATTGATCGAGACCGGTGATTGAATTGGAGCACTTTGATGACAAAGTGAAAATACATTAGGCCATGATGCGCTGTTTGCTACAAAAGGTCACTACACAAGTACATCATAAAGGAAGCGGAGATGTAATTCTAGGAAGAAGTACTTAATTTACCATCTCATCCTACTGTTACCAAATTAATGATGAGGCATAAAACATGATGAAAATCCGTTTCATGTATTTGTCAAAGTAAACCATAATGTCAAAGCCTGGGTGCCAAGTATTTTAGGATCCAAATATACCATATGACCCTTTCTATGTTTTATGTTTCTCTTTTGAACTCTGTCTCCCTATTTGTAAATTATATCCCCGGAAATATATAATTATGTAGGAAACATTTCATTAGATTGTATAATCGGAAAGAGGAGATACAACTCACTGGATAATCTCCTTTAAGGTCACACAGGTCATTACCCTTTCCTCCCAACTTGAGTTTTGTAGAGTTGTTACATTACATATTATGTTTGTTATCACTCATTAAAACTTCCGAAATATGAACAAATTTTATTTTTATCAAATCTGCCATTTTTCTTTCGTCATGGCAAAAATACGAAGAGAGCAAGGATCAAGGAATTGATTTCCGAATTGGCTAAAGATTGTAGCATTGTTACTTTCAAAACCACTTTATCAATAATTGTACTGTGTACACACTTTTAAGAAACAATTTTTAACTTCGTAATTTATATGATGAGATGCAGTGTTATATATTTTACTTCATGGTTCACGTCTGTGAAATGTATGAAACTGTTATCGATATATGCGTCCCTCTGATTTACGCGCATTCAGTATAGCTTCATAATAGTTTTTCACGGACCTGGAAAGTCGTACATTTTTTTTGACACAAAGATTTTCACCTTCGATCTTTTGACCCTTAAAATTCCTGAAAGCAATGTTTTTGCAAAATATCCCTGAATATGAGCTGACTAGGGAACCTTCCCAGGTGTCACGAGCTCCTGGTATCGAGACTAAATGCATCTTGTAGAGCTTTTTACGCTGATTTTAATGTAGTAAAAATTTTGCTGCGGAAATGAAATTTGCGGTTTTAACAGCAGTTTTTGTGTAGCTATGCATGCTGTCTGCAAAACGTATACACCAATAACGCTAGGTTGTTTTCATGACCCAGAGTCAATAGCGAGCACAAAATAACAATCCAAACATTACTTCCCACTTTACCATTATATCCACACCGTTTGCTACCAATTAATTGAAATCAAATGGGATGGCAAGAGCTGGAGTAAGGTGTAGAAGATGCCATGAATGAATTTTGCAAATATAAAAGTGACGCAAGGTATGGGTGTCTCCAAGGAGATGACGTAGAGAAGAGAGGCGAGTGGTGTTTGGATTGTTATTTTGTGCTCGCTATTGACTCTGGGTCATGAAAACAACCTAGCGTTATTGGTGTATACGTTTTGCAGACAGCATGCATAGCTACACAAAAACTGCTGTTAAAACCGCAAATTTCATTTCCGCAGCAAAATTTTTACTACATTAAAATCAGCGTAAAAAGCTCTACAAGATGCATTTAGTCTCGATACCAGGAGCTCGTGACACCTGGGAAGGTTCCCTAGTGAGTAAAAGAAGCTAAATTTCATTTAAAATTCCTGATTTTTCTCGTTTCTGAAAATTCATGCCGTGTCGAATTTCTTCATTTCATTGCTAGACAAGCCATTATGAATATTGTATTTAATTGAACGCGTATGCAAATTATCCATCTTGCCATCAGTAAATAAAATGTGATGCTCAATTTACAAAGCATTTGAATAGACTTTATTTTATTGGGGTGACAGTTATGAAAAAGTGTACATGAAAATATTTTAAACATATTCATTTATTCCTTATTTATTTATTCAAACACAACATGTAATTAGGAGTAAAAACTGTGGTCTTTATCAGTCTTCTGCAGTCGGCTTTCTATCATTTAAAACAAATCAACCTTGAAATTACCATATTATTAAAAAACAAGGTATTGACTAATTGTAGCCACAATTAACAGCTTGCTTCCTGTAATTAAATCCTTTTCTTTTTAAAGTTCCTAGAAATTGCATTTATCCATTATTATTATCACGGAGTTGTTGTACGCACATTGGACGACTTCTGTAAGTACATGATCCTCTAAAAGACGTACATTGCGATGAAGATGGAGTACTCATCCCAAACATATTTTCAGTCCTTACTCGCACCGCAATTGCATTTCTTCGATTATGTTCAATCGTCCTGCAGTACAAAGATTGTCTAGAAGGTTGGTGTTTTCTGCGGCACAAAATTGCTAAAAAGATTTTCCTGAATTTGGTGTTCACCAGTGCGTAAATGATAGGGTTAGCTGCACTATTTATAGATCCCAGCAGCTGTGCTAATGGTAATAAGATGTTCAACACACTTGTCTCCCATCTCGACATTGGAATGTGAGAAAACACTTTCACTCTCGTCACAATCAAATAAAGAGGCAACCAACACAGAAGAAACGTCAGTGTCACAAGTGCCAGCATTCGTCGAACTTCCGTTCTTGTCTTTTTGTGCATATTTTTTATCGCATTGTTGCATGCCGAATGGGGTGGAAGCTTTCTCCTAGCAACTTTTCTCCATATGAATATATTTGTTAATAGAATCATAAACATTGGCACTCCAAAGCCGAAGATTAGGATTACAAACAAGTAGTAATACTTTTCTTTGTCTGGGGTTGACCATAGCTCCACACAAAATGGACCAGAGTCCGAATTATGAGAGGGTATCACTTGAAACACAATCAGCCACGGAAATATGAGCATTATTGCGATCATCCAAATAAATGAGATGAGTATTGAAGATTGATAGTCGGAAAGTCCATGTCCTCGTTTCATAGGTCTGTACAAACCTTGACACCTGCAAAATTTAGTAAGGCATGCATTTAGAAAAGTAAAAACAGAAAGTTTTTAAAAGTTAGGCATAAGAAAATTCACCTATCTAAGGTTACGGCCACGAGTGAATATGCAGATGCAAATACAGAGACACCTTGTACATATGACATGATTTTACACATGTATGCACCCAATATCCATGCTATAATAATAAAAGCAAAAGAAATATTAAATATAGTTACCAAATATCTTTTAAGATTTCTAAAGAATTTTTAAAAAACTTACGTGTGAATATAGTTGCTGCAAGAGTACACGGCAGACAGAATAAGATCACTAGTAAGTCAGCCACAGCCAAATTGAAAATGAATCGATTGGTAACAGTTTGCAATTGTGGCTTCAAATAAATCACAATCACCACCATTGAGTTTCCAAACAAGCCCGTTACAAATATAAATGCGTAGGCAAGTACAAATGCAATCGTTCGTGAAAACGGGTGCTTGAGTAGATTACGAGTTGACGTCAAGCTATCTTCAAATGTCCCAAAAGATGAATTAGTCTCATTTGGGTGAAATAATTCAAGAATATATTCAATAGAGCTATTAGTATCCATCTTGAAGTATTAAAGGTAAAAATTGTAGAAAATCCGACTGTTCAAATTTTTATTTCTAGTACCACTTTCACCAAAGTCAAGGCGAACAGTCAATCCAAACTGAAATGACATCTAATATGCTATCTAAAAATCTAGCGGCGATGTTATGAGCAAATGATGTGATCAGCTAGACGTGTCTGCTGGAACTAAAATTGTCTGGGAGATCATCACTGAGATATATCACCATCCGCCAGCGTGTGCTTTCTACTTTTTCTAGCTTTCACTTTGGTTTTTACATTGCGACTTGAACATTTCTATTGAACCTGTTGCTGCTTCGAGCTAGCTTCTTCGCACAATATTATATTAAGAGTCAACATGCGCCATGAAGCTTCAGACCCATAGGCCACGAAATAATGAAAATCGCGTTGACAAAGCTAAATTTCAGTGCAGTAGACAATGGAATTTAAGTGAATTCGTGGTACGGTAAAGTAAAAGTATTAGCCAGAATAAAAATACAAGCTATAATGGACGGTAGCTCAATGAATAAAAAGTATGTTTTTCTGCCGGCTTGTCCATTGTTTCAAATAAATGTTTTGACTATATATCCTCTGATAATACGCAGAATTGTTTTCGAATTGTCAGTTACTTTCTTGCAAGTTGTTATAGATAATTCGTTCAGATCATATGAGTTACTTAACTTGTGAATAAAAAATATACGGTTTTCCAAAATTGGATGTATGTTTATGACTAAAGTGGTTGGTGGTTACGTAACATTTCCGGTTACTGGAATAAATCAGTAATTATTCATTTCCTGTGATAACAGCATGATGTAGATCTGTGTTGAGACTGTTGTTTTACGTGTTTGTTTGCAACAAAACATGTGGGTTGACTTGTCAGTTGATAATGGAGTCACATAATGATTTCTGGGAAAGCCTTACCACAATATTGAAGATGGGTTAATACAGTACATTTATTTTAATAATATTGTGGTATTCATCTTTAAGTATCAATTATGCAGTTTTTAATGGCAACTTATGATACCAAGTTTTCATTGGTGTTTGTTATGTCATTATGTTTGCATACATGTTAATGCTCCGCGCCAGAAGATGAAACTCGATATGAAATCCGAGAAACTTTAGGATCTACCAGTTTTGACTATTTAGATAATAACGGCAAAATTTTTAATAATTTTAATCCTGACAATCCACAGAACAGTGGTAAACACCCCAAAATCATGAGCTTTGACCAAAAACCATACTGTTTGTTAGAATAAAATAATTGGGCGCTTTCAAACGCAACACCGTTCAATATTCAACACCGTTCCATAAAGAAATCCCGTGCGTATGATCATTAGTTCAATATTTATATATCCATGTTACAACACAACAAATATCTCCAAATCTCGTTGATCTTGAGAAAGGTATTGCAGCTCAAGTATTTCCAATAAACACTTCAAAGCGACGGCACATGTCTAATCAAGTGTCCCCAAATTGGGTATAATAAATTCTCAAATTCCTCTTAAAACACTTTCCATGATTTCCACTTTCTAGTGATATATTGGTCACGTAAACTTATCTTAATTTAGCGAAATTATTAATGTTTGTACATGAGTGTCTTTATTTTAGAGGTACCCTTTATCTTAATCAACATCTAAACATCTTAAACATTAAATATCTTACACATCAAATCTGGTACATTGTGCTTTCTATTGGTTTATTTCGCAATTTTTCCATAATTCATCACTATTTCTTTGTAATTAATAGTAAGCATCATACTTCTCCGGAACTCATGGCTAGAGGGATTTGGCAAGAGCATGCCATACGAGATTGAAGCATGCAGAAATAGTATGTTAAGTGTATTTGGAAATTTTAATTTATAAACTTTCATTGCTTCAAGGCAGGTTAGATTATACATATGAAAGTACTAACTTACAATAATTCGTAGAATTTGGCCCAAGTCATGCATTATTATGGAAATCCTTAGACCAGGCCAAAACCTTGCATTTCAAAGCTCGTAACTTGATAATTTGAAAAAAATTGACTTGAGCAGAATTTCATTTGTACGACATATTTAACTAACAAGCAGTGTTACCTTTGTGCCCAGACGGGATCAACATGAATCATACCGTATCTAATGCAGTTTTTTACGCTGAACAAGACGCATATTTCGGTTTTTCTGCACAACCTTTTTTAGGGAAATGCCAAGGGGTTTGATCAAGCAGCGATAACCTGGACTTTG
>JAQIXW010002965.1:0-14098 GCA_034700685.1 Willowsia buskii | reverse complement strand
TTGAGCAATTAAGGGGCATTTTCACATGAATCTAAAGTATCAATTATTTGAAGAGGACTTCAATTCATCTTTGAGTTGCCAAATGTGAAGAGACTTGTTTTCACAAGGCTTAAAAATAATCATCGGCTTACATTAAATTAAGACATAATAGATCTAGATGCAAAGGAAAATAAAGTGTTTTCTCATACAGTATGGTTGACCCATTTTTACTGCTGTTTTGAGATTTACTGCCGTTTAAGAAGTTTATATTTCTTAAGAGTATACATATAGAGGCGTCCTATTTTCGAAAATTATTGAGATTGTAGCGCTCATAACTTCAAACCGATTCCAAAATCAAAAGATTTTATGCAGAAGCTTGCAAGAAACAGTTTTGATTCGAATCATGTTTGAATAATTATCTTGAATAATATCATATTATTTAACAATAGTAGTTGCAATCGAAATAACAAAACACTCTCCGTCGGGTTAGTAGTGTGGACATCAGATGTACATAAGTTCATGTTCTTTCTTAGAAATTGAACATAATTCATACTGGCATAGGCTAGGCTCGCAAAAAAGCAAAATGAAGGCAATTCACATTCTAACTCTACTTCTGATTTTTAATGGACTGGAACCCATTTGTGGAAGTATTTGCAGCATCCCTGACTTTAGGATCGCTTACATGAAACTGCTCACTGCATTATATTCCTGCAATCATGAAGTATTATTTGTCTCTGCCAACTTCACACATTGTAATGTACTTTCGAATGTGCATGCTCCAATTTCTGTGGTAATCAATTCTCGCATAAAAGGAACCGTGAAGCTTGACTTGGCTCCTAAGCACAGGCAACCGTTTCATATCATTATAAAAAACGAGCACGCAAACATTCATCAGCTAGTACGATTTGGAATGCGAGTGTCCACACTTATTATTGCAACAACCAGTCGTGTATTTTGCGGAAACAAATCAAGTGGACAAAACTTTTACACCCAAGTAGAAATGAACTGGCCAGCAACCAAATTGGTTCTCTATACTGTCATTGAAAATCGGCAAATGCAAATACGATATTCGGTTGTATGCAATGGGTTTTGCGACGACGATACCAACACTGGCACTGTTGATGAACAATTTTATAAATTTATGATTAATCCTGTGACGCTGCATCGAAGTCTGTTCCGACTTGGAAACATGAACAAAGTCGACGCACTTGTAGTTGACTGGTCTCGAAACTTTTTTATAAAATACGCGAATAACAAACTTGCGTGCTGGGATCTGGTTTTCAAGCGTGATTTCTGGCACTGTAACAAAGAAATAATGTCATCCATTCTTCTGCAGTTCTATTACAATATTTCCATAAATCTAATGAATCAACACGATCCAGTTACATTGGAAAACGCAGACGTAACGATGGCTGGTCAATACATTATTGATCAAGTTAGATATAGAGAGAATTTTTACTCGTATAACCTTCGGTATTGGTGTATAAGTGGATTAAAATTTAGTAATGTCAAACAAGAACGGTTGATTTATTGTCGTTCTGATAATACAGAGCTTCATACGCTCGCACTGGGAGTGGACGTTTCAACGTGGACAAATCCCTTTACCTTAGAAGTTTGGGGAATTACTCTAGCAACGGTTGTAACGCTAACTGTCATTGAGTTCTTGAGGAGGTTTGACTTTTTGAACCATCGTATTCTGATAGATATCTTTGGAATATTTATTGGGGCAGCGTCTTTGAAATCCATGCATCGCGGAAAAATAGCTTTACTAGTCAGCTTCACGGGAATGCTCGTGTGCAACTATTACGGAAATGGGATCACAAGTCTGCTCACAATTCCGATTTCACCCGTTTATTTTTCGACTTTGAGAGAAATTTTAATGGCTGGTTATAAGATAGTTTGGGCACATTACAAAACGGCTAATCCAATAGAGCTCTATAACCCCGTTTTCAAAACAAAGGATCTTCTTGGTATCTTTAACACCAGCTTTCATTTTCTAGACAGACGTTACACTTTGACTGAGATTGTGAATCTTTCAACTCAAAACTTCCTCCTACCAGCGGAGTATCACGTAGAAGCAGAAATGCAGCGTTTTAAAAATGAATTGGTTAACAAGCTTGGTAATCAATATGCGGAATGTTACATTTTACCAGAGGCATTAGGTACAAGGCGATTCTATACAGAGATTTATACGATGAATCGCGAGTGGTTGTTCGAAACGTACCGGAGAATCGCTGAAAATGGACTTCTTGATAAATGGGAACTGTGGAATTCCGTGGCTTACAAGTATGCCAGACAATTGTCCGTTGAAGATTATAATCCCAACAAACCTGTACCGGGGGACCAAATCCAAATTCGGAGTGTGCTTGCTATCACTGTGTTACAGGTAATCATAATGTTTGTAAGTCTGCTAATTCTGGTGCTGGAGCACGTGTATAAACCTGCATTAATCAAAAGGGCAAAAGTGGCGGCTCGTGTTCGAAGACAGGGTTCTTTGAATAGATATGATCTACTAATTCGGAAACGAATATGGAAAGGATCTGAGTCTTCACACAAACCCAGCTCTGCTAAATTCTAAGTTCGGAGACGAGACTCACAAGAATATGAATATGCAGGTTAAATATTTAATGAATTAAATGGTAAGGCTATTGAAAGGTTGGCGCAGGCACACACATGTTTACCGTAAAATCTGATATAAAAGCCTCTTTGGTATTACGGGCCCCCTCTAATAGACGCACCACCAAAATGTTCCTTTCTTAAAACTGGCTAGTCTGGGCATCTACGCAGAGCAAACCGACTTGGTGGCAAATGGAGTTTTAAGCATATGCTGTCATGAGTCATATTACCCCACTTCTCACGATGGCCAGACTGCGAGTGTATTGGAATTTTTTTGCACATTGCGATACACCTAATGTTGTACACGCGTTGCCTCTGTCTGGAATATAGAGTTGTTTACATTTATTTAAGGAAAGAACCAATGTTATGTAAATACTTTAGTATACTATTTGGATTGTATGCAAAGGTGGGGGTCATGGTATTTTCCGTAATATCCATTTGTAAATAGCTAGTTATAATCAACATATTATGTAACGGTTATGTTTACAATTACATTTGTTTATCAACCAAACTGGAATTATTATTGAAATCATCGTATTATGTTTCGTCAGCAATTAAATAAATATGCATAATGTGCGCAGTTTTTGTTTGGATAGTCGTACTTTGTTTATAAGTAGCAAAAAAAGATTCAGATAGCTGTAGCAAGAGAAATGGCTATCCGTATATAACATTATCAGTAAAATTATCCAAGCAGCTTATCATTTATTATGTAAAAACATTTAGCATGATTTCAGATCACGATCATTGCAGTTGGCAGTGCTATCTAGTGCTAGATTGCATAAGTGGTAGGTTACATTGATGGTAGGTTACGTTGATGGTAGGTTACATCATTTGCCTTCAGAAAATAGCACCACCTTGCATTGGAATGTTTACTGTTCACTGTAGGTTCCGTACAAGCTACGTAGCAGGTTAGGTAGGTTACATGTACAGTAGGTTACGTGCATAGTAGGTTACGAAGTAGTTTACATGCGAAATAGGTTACATAGTAGGTTACGTAGGGAGTAGGTTACGTCGCGGCAACCGGTTTAATCCAACCGGTTTGCATAAAATTGCGCTCTCCATTTTGTATACTAATTGATGCACAAAAGTAGTTGTTTGCTAGCATTTGAAAATTTCAGAATTATTTATAAATATTATTATTGCACATGGCAATAATGTTAATTTCAATAATATTCTATGTAAAATTGATACACGTATTATGATAATTTATGAAAGTAATTTCTGAAATACTAAATGTTTATTCTTAAAGTATTCTTTTCAGTTTCGAACTAGAAGTTGCTAAATACAACATTTAATTTTACTAATGCAAAATCATCAACATCATTAGTTCCGACAAATAAATTAAAAATAAAATAAATTGTAGTGTAATATTTACCTCAATTTAATTTACCTTCTTCTGTTCCTCGCTGTAGAAGTGCTTTTAATTTTCCATAATTTCTTCGTTGGCGCAGCAGGAGCGATAAGAATGATGTCGAAACTCATCTGCGTGTTTTTTTGGTACTAGTGCAAATAGGAGTGATGTCATTAAATGGAAATCATGAAATCCTTATCTTTGATTATTTCAATAGCCGCTTTACATGATTTTTTTCCTTTCATGAAATTTTTTAACTTAATCAATTCTCTACTTGGAATGGCGATTTATGAAACTGTTAAAACTTCTGATTGTTCCAATGTGCGTTAAAATGGACGCACCATGTAGTGCTTATTATTTGAATACCATTAAAATTCGGTATTTATTTGGAATTAAATTATCAAGTAGTTAAAAGTCTGTTTTAAATAAATAATACAACAAAAATCAAGGTGAATAATTTTTAGATTATAAGCCGGAATTTTTGGGTCCAAATTTAAGAGCAATTCAATCGAAAATGAGGGACGAGAGCCTAAACAGACAATAAATATTTTTTAAGGAATACATCAATTAAACACTGTAAAAATGCTAAAGTAAGTATGGGAGCACTAAATGAGCTTATAACTCATTCAAATACACTTTTCAACAAAGCACACTAATGCTTATGCAGGCAATAAACACCTTTTACCGAATAAGCATTTCATAAAGCAAAAACCCATCTCAATTTTTAAACAGAATTTGTCAAGCTAAAAACTTTTTATCATATTATTTTCAGTTAATATTTATAATGTAGCTAAAAATGTAATAATATTATGATTTTATATTATATTTAAATTTTATACATTGTTACATACGACCATTGTTGAGTTGAGTTATTTTTATTCTGACGATGATGAGTTTAGTTGGCGATATAAAGTTATTATCGGTATTGGATTTTATTTTTAAAATATGTTTGCCAAAAATAAAAAAGTTGCTTTTGTAAATCTGGGTCATATGCGAATTACCCAAATACTGTTCTAATTTATTCTACGATGAACTGTATAAAGTAAATAATATTAGAAGTGTTATATAAACTAAACTATGTATACATTGAGATTTATCTATATCTAGGTAAATTTAAAAGTTAAAGAAGCTTCATAAGCTTCCCTTTCGTTTTCTCGCCCATCCTAAATCGAAACGTCTATATTTGATGTAGCATATTATGGACTTTATGTGGTAGGTATATGATTCTTTTTTAAATTCAAGGAGAAATAATTTAAAATATTAAAAGCTTCACTTCAAAAAGTAATTATTTATTCCAAAAACCAATTTGGTGGAGATGTTTCATGTCATATCTTCATTTGCACTTCATTTATTTACATTTTATTACAAAACTAAGAATTCGTCACTTACTAATATGGTAGTATTTTATTAATTATTAGACGCTCATAAGTAATTGAGTTAACTCATAATTGTAAACAATTGTAGTGTCTTGACAAAACCGTGGTTGTTCTTCTTTCTCTGCTGCCGATATCCAAGTGTTGAGCAATTATAGGGTATTTTCTCACGAATCTAAATTATCAAATATTTGAAAAGGACTTCAATTCATCTTTGAGTTGCCAAATATGAAGAGACTTGTTTTCACAAGAATTTATCGGCTTCCTTTTAATTAAGACTTGGTAGATATAGATGCAGAGCGGTGGGGGCATCTGTTTAAATAGGGCATAATCCCATATTAGGGAACACGACGACCACTCAGTCCAGCAACACCAAATGTTCCTGGAGTATCGGGAACAAGAAAAACGTACGTCAATAATTAACTCATAAGAAATTTTACTATACAAAATTTGGTTTGTCCCAAACTGTGAACTAACACGTCTTCATTGCGATTTTCATTTTTCACGTGGTAGCTCATCGTCAGTGTAATTTCATTGCTGCTGGTCGCCGTCGTCTTCAGCTCTTTATCCACATCCAAACGATTGAATGAGTGATTTAAATATACAAAAAAGGCTTTATGTCAAACTCTATATTTAGGGCTTAACCTTACTTCTCATCAGACTATAGCTCCTTAAAAACTACTTGAAAAATTTGTTAATCTCAATAGCAGAAATTTTTTTGAAACCGCAGTAGTTCTTAAGCATGGAGTTCTTTAGAATGCAAACGGATTTTCTACTATTGATTTATTGCCAGCTTGCATGGAATAATCCACAAGTCACGAGTCCTTGCGACACCAAAATCTTTCGGGAATCCTTCGAAATTCTTCTTCGAGTGCTTGACTCTGGCCCAGAGCAATTTGACATGTTCTTCTATGACTTATCATTTGAAAATTACCGATTCACATTTCGAAACTCTCGGTCTATGTTTCTCCGGGATTACCCAAAGAAGATTGATAACCATTTTCTTGTCAAATATCACCAACCCAGTAATTTAGTATTTGCAAACTTTACGGAAGGCTTGTGGCCTGAATATTTTTTGATGCATCCAAACACTATACTTATTTTCTCATTTGCGGATCAGTCAGTGAATGCTGGAACCTCCGACATAGAAACTTCGTTTTCTTCTAAACTTCGAAATTATCCAGCACTCACGATGGCACTCATCAGTAACCGTGCCAAAGTTTACTACTCAATTATTTGTAACAGTTATTGTTTTCGGAGGGTAAGCAGTGGAGAAGCCACCACGGATTTCTATCTTACATTACGTTTCCCACAAATCTTGCATAAACGATTATTTCGTAACGCAAACCAAAGAACAGTTGACGTGAAGGTTTCCGGCACATACACATACAAAAATATGCAAGTTACTTGCTCCCAAAGACTATCCAGGAGTTATATGACTTGCAGTAGTATGTTCTTGACATCGTTGCAACTCTTGCTTTTTCACAATTTCTCCGCGGACGAAAATGTTTGGAAGTACGATGATTACGGCGGGAATATTGACCATTCATTAACGGGACAATACATTATGAATGATGTCCGGTACTCAAGTCCCAAATATATATTATATTGGAGAATGACAGGTTTCAGGTTTTCGAGGAAATTCGGAACCCAATTGGTGTACTGTGACGTAAATTCCAAAAGGCGCGGCGACGCAATCATCGATTTTTCCACGTGGATTAATCCATTTAGTCTGGAGATTTGGTTATTCACTATTGCGACTTTTAGTGGACTCGTAACAATATTTAAATGTATTCCACCGTCGAGGAGTTCTAACAATTCAAATGAAAAAGAACACCATGTGCGTTTTCACACGACCAAGCTCATATGCCTGATATCTATTCAGTTGTTTTGGTGGATGTTTCTTTCGACATTTTATGGAAGCGGGATTCTGAGTTATTGGACAGTTCTGAATCCTCCAGAGGTTTATGAAACGCTGTTGGAAATTTTAGAAGCGGGATATAAAATTTTGTGGCCTTCTGGTTTTCTTAACCCCTGGGAAAACTTTTATGACGAATTTCGACAACGGGATATGCTCCGTATGCTGAACGATAGTTTTCACATTCATAATCTAACCACAGTTAATGAGTATGCCACTTACTTAGCTGAAAAATTTGTGGAATTAGGAAATTTGAATGATCATAACGTTTTATTGATTTACAAAAAGCTTCTTCGCCAAGAGCTAAGCTATGGAAATGCTGAGTGTTACAGTTTACCGGAATTATTTTCTGTCCATTCGCGATATTTGGAAATGTACACTGTCAACAGATTTTGGATGCTGCAGACGTACTCGCGAATTGTTCAAAGTGGCTTGAAGAACAAATGGCAGCACTGGGTTGATTTAGCCAGACAACTTTATCACAAGTTAGAGCCAAAAAATTTTAATTCCAATGCTGCGGTTCTAAGTAATGACACAATTGATCTTGCGGATTTTTCAGCTATTTTAATTGTGGCAGCCTGCGCGTATATGATTTGTGCTTTGTGTCTGATTTCCGAGCGTTTCATGCATCACCGAACGTTAAGGAAGAATATTGTTCAAAAAGCGGATGAGGCGGATAACACGGCACAAATTTTGTCAAATAATTCAGATGAAAATTCAACGGCAGAAATCCCGAGTGAAAAAGACGCTTCCAAGCGCAAAAATTTCAAACGCGTGGACTCAACTTCGTCTCTCAAAATACCGGGAAGTATTGACCTTTTGAGCAGAGATGAAGAGAGAATAAATAAGGTGGAACATATCGAAGAAGTTGGCCACGAAAACGAAATTTCACCTCCAGTCCATAAAATGCGAGATGTTGGCTCCGGCCAAAGCAGAAGTTGTCCCAATGACCTGAGCTCACAGATAACAGAAGAGTTAGTCCCGCTGCCAATACAGGAATCCCAGCAACCCACACAGGATTCCCTGCAGTCATCACAGGAATCCTTCCAGTCCATGTAAAAATCGCTACAGCCTACACAAAAGTTAGCCTTAGTACAACGAAGTGTCGATCTTATGCATTGAAGGCAAAAAAGTGAGTGTTTAAGATTGGTAGAGTTATTGTTAGATAATATAGTGTTTTCAATGTCATGTTCAAGCTTTATGTTCAAAAGCAAAAAAAGTTGGGAAAATACATAAGTTGGAATTTCATGTTTCCTACTATAAATAAAGTATTTCGAAAGTTAAGAAAAACAATATACACGTACTAACAATATTTCAATTGTACTGAATAAATTATCTACCGATTATAAACAAGTTACATATTCATAATCAGGTTTCTACATATAATTGCGTGAAAACATTTTGTTTTCGGATGGTTATTAATAATATGATAGTTGGAGCGTATTCGATTTTAATATTTCCATGAAATCTCTATAAAAATGATAGAAGAAACCAAAAAGTTAAAAAGTACATTTCGTCGAATAGTCGTTCATTATTTCTCTTTTTACTACAATAAGATCATGATATATCGTTCAAATCCATTGACTCTTGTTGAATAATATGCACATTCATTACAAGCAACCACAGGCTTTTGATAAATAGATTTAAAATTTGGAGTATTACACGTCATTGTCTACTTTTGGACGTAATCAAATGCATGATACTTTATTTTTATTAGATTGTACACTTTGTGCTGGTAAAATTATTGTAGCAATCTTAACGTTTCAGAATAAATAGCTTTCTTAATTGGTTTAGGCTTTACGCATGTCTTAAGTGCCTTCAACACGTAGGCATGAGAAGCAAATCCTTCAAATAACTCGATAGGAATAAGTAAATACCCGTTCTTCCATTTTCCATCGACAGGATGGGAAAGTTGCAGTTGCATAAATTGTGAAACTAGTTGGCTGAAAAGTAAAAAATGACTTGAAATAACGGACCCTTACTTTATAACTTTTATAAAGAAAACTGTTACTTCATTAAAATCTTGCGTATCGGCAAGTTTTCAAGATTTTACCATATTTTTTTTAAATTCATATTTGTCATTTGTCATAATGAATAGTCAAGAACAACCAACAGTTCCAATATATTGGCAGTTACACAAGAGTATCTGACAACAGAATTCCAGTGAAGTCTACTCTCAGCACTCCCACCAGCCATTATTTACTATGCAGCTTGTCAAACTATTCACTTTTCAATAAAAAATGAATCTTTCTTCATAAACAGCATAATTATTGACTTTATGAAGTTTTCATGTAAAATATGGGAAGGATCTCGTCGGAATATAGGGAAGAAAAATTAAATGCCTAAAAAATATGCCATAAAGGCATGACGCAAACAGTTGCAGGCACTGGTCCCATATTTGTCTCCTTTGCTTGTTTATTACATGCCTAATTATATTAAATCCCAGCACATTATTTTTATAGTAATGTTGTTAGCTATACTTTACACTGATTTTTAAATATTCATGTAATATTTGGATTCATATGTTTTATGCATATTCAGAAAAAATAAGGTTGAAAACTAACAATAAGAGAGATGCACTTTCACTACAATAGTGAATCCGCAGCAGCTATAATTAATCAAAAAGACTGCATGGATTTCCATCTTAATAATTTACTGTTCATTGCAAACTTTTAAAAATAAAATACAATGAATTATTTCGATGAATTTTCTTAGCAGGAAATACTGATACGATTATTCATACATCAAAGATACAAAGTATTTCATTTGTTTATTGAGCTGCACTTTTCCTATTTCGTTTGTTACGCATAAACATTGCAGTTAGAAGTATGCTCATATAGCCGCCAATTAACAAGACCTATTTATTTTCTAATATGTATTGTGCATGTATTATTATGTATGTATTTTCTGTAATAATTATAATGGCTAGCTATACTTAAGTGCATTAAACAAAGTAGCTAGTAGCTACCTTAATTCTAACAACAAGGCAGGAATAAATTATGTATGGTAATATTTTTCGCAGTAAAATTTACGATTTCCCTGTCCATGATTTGTGTGTGTCTGAAGTCTTTGCCAGAATTGGAGATGCGTATGTTGGAGATGGCGAAGTTTGATTTGCACAAACATTTGGTAATGAACTACACTCTGCAAGTTTTTTTTGGGTGACATAAATTTAATGATCAGCATCAACGCAACATTAATGATATTTTCGTATGATTTCAAGTCTATTTGAGTGCTATTCATTCCGTGCAATGAAGCAATGCATATCAGAATATCCAATTATCTTCATGTTATGTGCTCTTTGTTTTTTCTGCGTATTAGCTCTCATTTTCAGGTGAACTTTATTTGAAATATGTCATCAATTTTTCAAAAAACAAGCAAATATTGAATGACATTAAAACCGAATCAATTCAACATTGATTCCCATAAAAATGCTCAACAAATCTCACAGTGTGTAATGAACATTTCGATTGCAATGCTAGGACTGACCGTATTTTCCTTCATCCCTTATTCACAGGAGATTGATTTCGGTATACTGTGTTAATATGAAGAATGCATGATGCATAAACTGAGATGCTTCATGTGAAAAACAGATTTTACAATTTTGCGTTTGTGCAATAATATGCACTATAAAATACCTAAAATACTAATATAAAACTAGCTTCAAATTAACCAGGAACAGATGTTCATCAAATCCAAAACTACAAAAGGAGAATGAGCTCTCTATTCATTCCAGAGAAATCTTTTTGATTGACCAATTATAGCAATAATGACATGCATGAAGGAAGTCCAAGTTTATTATTGACTGAAAAAACGCCATAGTAAACAAAATTCCAAGGAAGTTTATGGTGTTTGCTTCATGGAAAAAACAAAGTTTACAATTTTGGTTTCATGCAATAAAAGTTACCATAAATGACGAAAACAATTTCAACTTTGTAAATATGGAACAAAATTGTCTTAAATCTACCAGCACAGTTGCTCACTAAATCCGAAAAGCAAGAAGAGAATAAATATTCCTTTCATTTCTGCAAAATGTTTTTTCATACCCAAGCAGAAGAACACTAACTTATTACTTATGTAATATTTTCAAAATGTCACCAATATAATTTTGCATTAAAGCAGTTCCAGCTGTCAATTCAATTTAATGACACGCTTTACCAAGTTCACGATTATCCTATTGTCAAAAAAAGTTGCCCACGTATTTTTTCATGCTCATTTGCTCACGTTTACTTAACATTGAGGAAATAGAACTTAATGTACTGAGAATTGAATATTTATATAGTGAGCATATCACTAGTCTTCCCCAGTCTCTAAAATCATTCCAGCAAACCAACTTCCTGTAAAAACATCTCAATATCAGTTTACATAAATTTTACCGTCCACCTTTCAAAATGTTGAAGTTGATCGTTTTCCTTTGGGTTGTGCTTGTGCTAACCGAAATATTAGCCGCTTCAGAAATAAAAACGGGAGCATCCCTTTTGAAATTTCCACTTTTTAATAGCACCAAACTCCAATATATTGGCAGCTACACGAAAGCATCTGACAGGGAAATTCCAGTGAAGTCTACTCTTAGCACTCCCACCAGCCATTATTTCCTGAGTTCCAATAACGTAAGCAGATTTAAACAATCTATTTCTAGGCGTATTCATTTTTCTGGTTTTAGTTGTCAATTTCAAAAACTTGCAATGCATTTTCAATATTATTTTTCTAATTGGTTTGCAGGCGGATTGGCATGCTGCTGAATCAGACTGTAAGGTCTTTTTGGGCAAAGAAGCAACCCTAGTGACGTTAGAAACTCAGGATGAGTTTCAAACTTTGGAAGGATTCATCCAAGATTTGGACGTTACCATAAGCTCCTTTTGGATAGGTGGCCAGTATAATGTGGAGATGGGCGAGTTTCAGTGGACAAACGGTATTTCTTTTGGGGATTCCATTCCATGGGAACATGGATATCCAGACACTTTCTCTGAAGTCACCAAAGTCACGGCCTTCAGCTCTCACAGTATCCTTTTGCGAACTCAATATCAAAATGTTCCAATGAGATACGGTTGCGAACTAAACGATTCAGGCACTGGTTATGAAGTCAAGCCTTGTGCAGTGCCGAGTGATTCAGTGTTTTTAGTTGACGCGTCATATAGCATTCACAAGCCTCAATTTCAGATGGCATTGGACTTTTGTAGGAACTTTACCAAAGTATGGCTGTCTGTCAGGGATAGTCGCGTGGCGGTGATCGTATTTGACTCCTCCGTGGACACACTCTTCACATTAGGCCAAAGAAAAATTTTGGATGAAGAGGAAATTAGTGGGAAAATTAGTAACGCAAATCACACAAGAGGAAAAACCTACACAAACATCGCGATAGACGAAGCATTACTCCAATTAACAGCCAACAGCCGTTCAATTGGTGCTTATGGAGAAAACCCTGTGATTCAAAATATCGTTTTGGTCACAGACGGAATATCGGATTACCCAGACAAGACAATCGAATCCGCCAAAAGAGCTCTGAGTTCCGGTGTTCGTATCTTTTCCGTTGGACTGGGAGATCTAGTGAATCCAACGGAGTTGCTAGCCTTTACTGGAAACATTGAATCGAGAGTGTGTGTGACAGATGATAACACTTCAAACCTTCAACAATTCCTTGGACCGGTAAGTGTGAAATTATGTGCCGCTTAATAAAATATCTGAAAATGTCAAAAACAAAATATATATTTGATTCGAAAATAAAAATAATTTCAAGTGTATGTAAATATGTGTAACAAATCATCACAATTTTAGAATTAGACGATAAAGCATGGGAAATTTATTTAATCATTTAAGCATGCGTAATAAACGCTGGCAAATATTTGGTTGCACTATATAAAGCATTTGTCATATTTGAAATTCCAACAGGTAGTTAAGTTATAAAGTGTAGAGTTCCTTATAAGATAATTTCTTGCCACTTATTTATTTCTGCATATACTAACATTGATTGATTATTGTTGGGTAAAAAGAAGCAAACGAAATTGACATAAAATATACACTTGTCACTTCGAACTCAATAATGTCTTTGGAATTTATTGGCAACATGTTTCACTGAATTTACGCTACGTCAGGCCTAATGAATAATTAGAAACGGTAAAAAATATAAAAATATATATTTCTTTAGAGTTCATATCTATACTTCTTCAGAAATGATAATCATATTTACAAGTATAATTGAACACAAACAAAACTTACCAAATTCCATTTTAGTTGGAATATTATTTTCTGCAATGAAGCAGTCGTCAAAGTTGTAAGACAAAAATAAACTTGCTCCTCTTTACTTGCGCTTTTCTTGAGTTGCAGGGACAAAGACTGATTTTCACACAAAAGCGTATCTAAAGTACATATCAATTTGATCTTATCGTACCGACAAAATTTGAACTTCTCAAATAAAGTCAAAAGATGATTTTCTCTAGATGACAACTCACTACATATTCTTACTATTCTTAGAGTAAAATAGTGATTCCTTCAGGTGGAGTTGATGATTTGATGCTGCATGCAAATACAAATGTTTTGGTATTGGCTTAGTAAATATATTTGGGGACAGCATATTATTTTCCGTGATGCTGACTGTGGAAAAATGTAATGGCCATTTCATTAAATTCAAATGTAAACTTTAAATGATTCAAACTCATACTTTCTTGTCCGGCATATGCACCCAATTGCCTGTATACGTGCCCAAATCTTCAAAAGTTGGTAGAGTTTCAATATGATTCGTAGACAATCCAAATCAGCATAAAAATCTACACCGGATAAATACGGTCAGAAGTTTGAATACTTATTAGATTTCCATTTCGAAAATATTACCTTTAATTCTTGACCCCTTCCGGGGACTGAGAA
>JAQIXW010002964.1:0-14102 GCA_034700685.1 Willowsia buskii | reverse complement strand
AATTTGCCTACTTAACGTGTAACGGGAGAGACTGCAAAAACCCTTCAATGAGGTTACGCGGCTGGGATGAATTCAAATTTATTTCCTTCCCAAATTACATTCATACATACATACAATATTGTATTGACACGTGACTGGAGTGTCTTAATTAAAAGTGGACATGGAAACTCTTCGGGAGCACGGGAATCTCTCGCTCTACTCTGTTGCCGCAAATCAGGAATTGCTTCGATGATCATGGATTGGTGTTGAAATAGGGATGTCCTTTGGAGACTGTCCTGTTTTTTTGCCCATCAGAAATGCGATTTAAAATTTCGGGAGCATGCTCTCGAGAAATCAGGGGATTTTCCATCAATCAGGGATCACTTTGCAAAAATCCTTGTTGAACTAACTGGAGAATATTCACAGTTGCCAGGTTGTCACGCGCTTAAGAAATGAACGAAGCATGACCGTGGAATCCCTCGGTAACAGTGCTAATGAGACAATGGGTTGTAGATCTAAATGCCTACGCTATCTTGACTTTGTTTGCACAGCAATTCTAAGAATGATGGTCTTTGTTTTACTGCAATAATAGCAAATACGTATATTGTACATCCACACAAGTCCGCATCAATAATATGAAATGGTGTGAATCTATGAAAAACATTCTGTTTTAGTTCTGCTAAATATGCGTTTCTTGCCATGGTTCTTTTTAAAAAGTATTTTTCATTAATTTTTCATGATGGATGAATTATGAAGAATAAACCCTGAAATCTTATATGTTTGCCTATGGTTTCTTCCAAACAGTTGAATAGCGTATTATTAAAAGGAATGGTAAGCAATGCTTTCCAATTATACGAGTAGTTGGTATTATGTATAAAGAGCACAGTATTTTGCTTTTGAAATTCAGTAAAATCGTTTTAAATTATGCCTTTACAGACTGGAAACAAAAATATTTCGAATCTTGAAAGAAAGAAATTTTACGAAGTTAAACGGCAATCACAAATTTGTAGTATGACCGTATTTAATCAATTCAAAGATATGCCTCCCGAAAAGTAGTCGTGGATTATAAGTTTTATGAGAACATAGCTGTCCATATTTTACCTTAGGAGTTTTGAATTCTCTGTCCCTTCTCTCTGAAATTTGTAGCTACAGAAAAATTATTTTTAAACGAGTCTTTAGTAATTCATGCATCTAAGAATCCTATTTATCACTCAATTGGTGGCTTTATGTTCGTGTGTATTCTTTCCGTGTGTTAGATGAACTACAGAAAAAAAATCAAAAGTTGACACGTCACTGGCAAGCTGATGGCTTGCGACCAAAACGACAAATATCATATTAATTTTTTTTACTACAATGTTATTGAGACACTGAACGTTTACCAATCTTATTTGAACACTACGTAGAGATTATTTTAGTATTGTGATATTGTGATCTAATTTGAAATGTTTACATTTTACTAAAGTTTACAAAGTTAAACACCACTCATATTTTTTTCTAGCATAGCATTATTCTTCAGGTAAGCAGATCCCAATCCTGAAGCTGAAATGAAGCTGTGTTAGCAAAGCTGAAAGGGTGCGGCCTAATGTACGGTGATAATAGTTTCTATTTATATCAATTAAAGGTGGTTTGTGAGTTTGGTAAAATAATGTCAAATGTATGCATGTGTATATGTTTAAAAAATAATGTTAAAAATACACGTGCTAAGTGTTAGCTTGGATTTAATAAAGTATAAGGAGTGAATGAAATCGATATAAGATTATGCGAACCTGGTGACGTCTTTCTGTTTTGATGTTTCGAAACCGATGGGCAGTGGGGGCATGTGTTTCTAGGGAGACCTATGGAAAGTGCAAGGGAAAGCAAAAGCTATATTGGACGGACGGACAAAATTCAAAATATCCACACTTTTATCTCTTCAATTTTTAGAATTCTTAACCCCACCATCAACAATTGTTAATTCCTTTTTTAAACACTGGAAGCTACTTGAAAATACTTTTTCCTGTATGTGATTAAGGGTAGCTAGTTTGCGATAACGTTAGTTTGTATAGATTTTGTAGAAATAATGCTTAACTATAACTACATGATATATCAATGAGTACTGGTGGGTTTCATGAAATGCATGACTGTGTTCAAAAAATAGCATGGTTTTTTCAATGTGCGTGATAATTATACTGGAAAATATCAACAGTTGACACGTGACCGAATGTTTAAGGCACATGACGAAAACAACATACTTGAATTGTAATTCCACCAATTTCGGTTTCATTTAAACAATGATTTTACAGATATCGGTGCTACAAATACGAAATTCAATGATAGAGTGACTTAAAGATAGAAACAAATCCATTATCGTGACTTTTCACGAACAGCAAATGGTACTACGGTAGTTTTTGTTTAATCCAAAAATAGCAATAAAGACGTTTGCTTGGATATTTATCGACAACTGTGCAATACAAAAAGAGAATATCAGCTAATTGTCTGATAACATCAAAATTTCTAGATAAAATTATTTAAAATGTTCAGTATTCGAGATACGCAAAATTGTTTAAAATTCTCGCATTTTACTAAACTGCCCCACTTAAATGTCGATCATATTTCTTTAAAACTAGACATCAGTAGGCATAAGTGCAGATATTATCACTTTTCCTGTTGCTTTTAAAATTTGAAAAGTATCATTTAAAAAAGTATGGATTTGTAAAAGTAAAATGAACGACTGGAAGAATGGAAGAATTTCAATGAAAGTTCGTCAATAATCTGGTAAACAACCCAATAATCACTGTATCTGAACATGTGCAATAATAAGATCATTTAAAATTCACAGCATTTATACTATGCTCGAAAAATATTTACAAATGATTGGCGCATGTTGACATATTATTGCTATTTCAAGTAGAGCATGTTCATAGAAGATGATTAATGAAGAGCAAGAAGTGCTGAATAGATATTTTTTTGCAAATGGCTGTTCATTTAGTATGTAATTCTAAAAACGACTTTCTCCAACCTCCCTCCAGAATGTCACACTTTTTCATGGAAGGTCACAAAAACACATTTCCCTCTCGCTTTCAGCGGTTACGTACTAAATGAATGATCCCATCGTGCAGACTGAGTCATACAAAATGGAGTGTCGGGAATGTGATCGGGTAACATGTTGAAACGAAGAATACTAAGAAAAATATACGGATTCCACAGTTCATATCAATATACGTTCACAATATACCAAGTATATTTTGCCTAGTTTAACGCCGATCATATTTTTTCAAAATAAAACAAAGTTAGTCTATTCGTAAGATCGGATGATGGTTTTCTTCTTCATTAACCCTTAGTTGATCCATAGTTCAGTGTCCGGTAGCATTTAAAATTTCAGTGGCTAAATTAAATCATTATTGATTTGGGAAAACGTCTCAGTTCACAATTTATTATTTGTATCTGTGCAAAATTAGCCGTTTGAATTAGCAGTTTAAATGCTATGCTCTCTGCTAATCATTGTTGCAAATGCATATTATGAAACATTTATACTGACTAATGCAAGTAGAATGTGCAAAACATTATAACGTAGAAAATGGTTAGCAGTTAACACGTGACTGCACAGCCAAAGAAATGCGATCAGAACGACAAATTTCCTTTTCTTATGGTCATCCGACAAAAAATGCAAATGTAGGACCCCCAAGCGCCAATAGCGCCATGCATGATGCATGTTTGAGTTTTCTAGTAGTGTTTCGGAAATTTTCATAGCAACTCGACACTCTATATTCAAATGCTCAATATTCAGGCCACATATCTTTTATTCTGTTTGGAAAAATGCGATAGAAAGATCTCAGAAAAAATCATACATTACGGGACCTGATTTTAATAAACTTTTGCTAGAAAGCCCTTCAAAACATAGCCTAATTCTTAAGGGGTCAAGCATCCCTCAAGTGCCCTCGCACGTTTACTTTTTTGGATGGATAGAGGAAGCATGGAATTTATATCATGTTCGTTTTCGCCCCACCAAAAAACCCTCCCCATTCTGGTTCTCCCCATTCTGAGTTTTTATTTGGAGGAAATAAAATGATTGGTGAGTATGGATTATTGTTGGATGTTAATGCCGCTACGCTACTTGGCTACGACGTAGCAGGGAAATCAGGGATTCAGGATCCAATTCTCAGGGATTTTTTCCAGAAAATCCGTTTTTTTTTGCTCATCAGGGATTTCGAGAGAAAAAAGTTAGGAATATTTCGGAAAAAGTTGCTTTTGCTCATCATGGATCGAAAAAAACAGGGATGTTGTCAGAGTGATGTAAGGCGGAGTGCATTGAATTCCGTTGGGATGTTGTCGAAAAAAATCAAGGATTTTCTATGAGAATTAGGCATAAAAGAATTTACGTATCAGGGATGCATGTAAGAATTTCCATGTCCGTATCCATACGTGTTTTTCATTTTCAAACAAAGAAGGGATCATCAATCTGAATTTGAGCTTTATGTCTCCAGTTTATTTGAAAATTATAATGCGCGAAACATGACACTTTATCAGACAAATGGAATACCAACACGTGTCAGCAATTTTCCGGTTGAGTTTCACTAAATAAAACCTTTTTGGCAGTTGTAGTAACCATACAGCGTGGCGTAAGTCAAAAACATTATCCTGCACAATAAGTATTAAGCAAGCATAACAGTCAGTTTGTGATCTACGGAATCCATAATTATGTGTCACAGTTTCTTACTCGTCTTATTTAATGGAAATTGCTGTTACTTTTTTTGAGAACGTCAACTGTTATTAGCTGTCGGTTATATGTTACGTATGAAAATCTAAATTTTTCAATCTAAGTTTGTGTTTTCATCAGCGTTGTATTTTCTTCTAATGTTAAGGAATTAGCCTTCAATTTGTGTTTATGAAATGTATCAACAACAAAACTTTATTTTGGTTTGTAGTACGAAGCTAATGAAATTTTGTTAACGTTTTATCATTAGCTGGAATGACTGGCAACTATCAACAGTTGACACGTGACTGCAACTAGTGGAAGATATACTCTGCTGTTGAGGAAGAAATAAAACACTCGACCATCCCACAAGCATCTTTTCTAATCCTTTTGTGAACAGAATCAATTGGATAATGGTTTCTATATCCAAATATTTAGAATATAATGACTTTTCTGGATAGCAATTGATGGAATCGCAGTTTTTTTCATAGATAACAATTAAGACGCTTGGTGTATGTTAAGGTTTCTCATAAATTGCAGGATATGTTGGACATCACATGAGTTCTAAATAAAATTGTTTTAATTGCTCACATTATCAGTTGGAAAACACAAAGTCTTTGCCATTTTACTAAATTACTCAAGTTAAATGCCAGCAATATTTTTTTCTAATTGAACGTCAATCTACCAATTTACAGATTCTGCATATCCTGTGTATTCTTCTATATAGCATTGTTTAAATGGAAAAGCCTCTACTGAAGCATTTATAATGCTTTCCAGTTTTTTGCTGTAGGTTTGGTTTTGAAGGGGCATAATCAACGGGCAAAAGCAGAAGCTTCCAACAATGTTTGTTCTTCGGAACTCCAGATTCTCCTATAGTAATTTTTGCAGGGAAAATAATGATTGATTAGTGCAGTGCAGCGTTAGCAAATGAAGGAAATTTAATACGGGCAAAATGTATTTAATCTGATGAAAAACTTTTAAGGAAAAATTGACTTCTACTCTAGGATGAGTAACTTTATGACAATAAGGGTGCTGGATTGTGAAAGTTAGATGAAGAGAAGTCTGCGCGCTTCGATATATGGAAGGAGATAAATGAAAAGGATGCTGAAGGCAAGAGTGATTCTAGTGGAGGAAGTAAATCAGGTGCTTCTTGTGCTAAGGGAGTCCGGTTAATGCCAATGCCGCAGCTGAAGCAAACTAAAGATAAGAAGGACTTGCCGAGACAAAAGAAGAGCTTGCAACTTATAAAGCAGATAATCGATATGAAAAACGGAAGAAGTTAAAAAACCTAAACGTCCAAAGAAAGAAAAAATCTAAGCCTATAAGCAGCTAAAGGAGAAAAAGTCAGATGTTGGCAGCAGCCGCCACTCTTGCTCGGACCATTTACGATCTCAACCTTGCAACCGGAAGTCCCCAAGAAGACCGGAAATTTAAACTAAACACCAGTCATATTTTTCATGGCACCACAGTATGCCTTTCTTGAAAAGATAACGCTTAGGCTTTCCATATGCGGAAAAAGCGTATCAGTGTCAGCAAAAAGTTATTTGTACATGTGCCAAATTAAGCGTTGTGCATTCCCATAATATACGTTATGTCCCTTGCTAATCGTTGATACAAATACGGATTAAGAAAGATCTCGGAGACAACAAGGTTTTAAAACCTTTTTCTTATTAATGCATATTTATTTTGAGTCAATAATACTATTTATTTAGAAACCGTTTTTCCATCTGAAGAAAACATTATTCATGGTTCAAAGTATTATGTAACCAGAAAAAAACAACTGAGCCAATGGCGAGATTGGCGAGTAGTTGTCAAATGATCCGCGCATGTTGAACAGAACATGTGAAAAAACAGATTTAGGATAAAATACCATGTCATAAAACCATGTGTAGGATCACTACCGTTTATTGGTTTTATTTAGATTTTTCCATACCCTGTGAGAATAGATTAAGTGTTTGGAAAAAAATGTCTGGGTGTATCTGACTGAAAAATTTTCATTCTTCGTATATTCAATTAGCAAAATTTTGGTATGAAGATTTAGCTAGGATTTTCTCATCCATATTTTCTTATTTAATGGTCAGGGTTTGTTATATTTCTAAAGAAAAAATAAGTGGTTCATATGATTCGTTTCGTTTGCACTTTGTTTTTCTTCAAGATGGGTAATCACAGTTTAGCTTAATTTTATAAGAATCATAGGTTACAGAGTCTTAAAATAATTTTTTGGAGAAACATGTGATTTGACAAATTTTACCAAGCAAAACATTAGTGCATAATGTAATGATTTGCCTGATTATTTAAGCCTTAGCATTGATGATATGTAAATTGCTTAACTTGAATACCAACATATGGTCAAATTCGAATGGCATAAAAACATTGGTCCAATATCCGATAACAAGCTTTTTTTCAAGGAAAGTAGATTATTAATCTGATAAAAACTATCTATCCATCTTAAATAGTCATATTTTTTTCGACTAGTGGTGAGATAATCATTCTGTCCGACGTGCGTACTCACAGTTCATGATCGTAACATTGAATTAAAATTTCAACGTGTAGCTTTTCCATTATTTAGAGGAGAATCACCTTATCTGCTTTCATTTTGATGATGCAATTAGATAAGAACGAGTGTCAGTTGTTCTAAAATATACAGGTCAGACTGCTACACTAAGAATAAACTTTATAAATAGTGTTAAACAGGCACAAACTAAATCAAGATTTAGTTTAACGTCACTACAGGATTTTTGTTGCTTTTCGGAAGTTACTCCAACTGCAGATGTGGTATTGTTGAATCTGAGCGAAGTGAATGGTATTGTTAACTGAAAACTCTTGTATATGATGATAGTCCAAATCGTGTAAATGCCAAATGTCATATGAAATGAAATATGTATGATATCCAGAATCAAATCTAGATCATTAAAAAATTATATAATTTTTATTGATAAATGTTGCTAAGTAATTTTGTAGAAACGTGTTTAGTTAAGTACAATGAGAAAAGGGAAAATTGCTTGGTAGTTTATTATATTCGCAGTTTCGTTTAGGAACATATTTTAGAATACATTATTGTACATTAATGATTTTTCCTGACGAAGCACATGCATCCATAGTTTTTTGCAATATGCATACGTTGGTCTGTTGGATTAACTGAAAAATATTAAAATTTGATGCATGCTTGCCAAATGAAAAACACGACCATTCAACGGATTGAAGGATTTAATTTAAATTACGTTGTTCATGCAATTTAAGAAATAAATTTCCCTTAAATATTGGTGTTTATCAACTAGGTCAGGTTAAATGCCAACCATATTTTTATTGAACATTCATTATTCATTCATTGATTCACCAGATTGTTCTGGTGCGTACTATTTGTAGTGAATTTGTGAAAGCTTCAGCCAATGTGTACGTCTTTGGTTAAATTATAAGTGGATTACGAAACTACAATTCTCAAATAATGTGAACTTTATTCAAAAGTTTTTAATGTACTCAAGCTGAAAATTTTTAATATGAAAGTACAGTTTTTATCATCCATACTTGTGTATTAAATAAATGGTCAACGTAGTAATATTTAAAAAAATTATTAGTGCATCATCAGTTTTACACGTAACTTTCCTTGAAATTTGAAATCCCAATCATGCGGTATAAATGTGGATACCATGTCGAACAAAATTGCTCACACTTGTGAGCAATTTTCATGTTGAGCTTCACTTAACAAAACTTTTTGGTCATTTACCTGAATTTCAAACAAGAAGCTATTATATTGCGTATCGTACACATAAAATTTACACAAAACTAATGAGCAATTAATCAAGCCAATTGTGGTGATTCTCTTATATTTATGTACAGAATCTATACATTGTTTTGAAAATTTCTGCTGTTAACGTAATATAAACTGGATCAAGCACTTTAGAGCATGATACGTACAGTTTGTGTGTATCCAAACAATCATAAAATTTGAATTTAGTAAGTAGCAGGAAAGTAACGACTTCGTGCTGATGTATATTTTTCTCATGAGCTGGGTCGACTAGAAAATATCTTTTGGTGCGAAGTGTGCTCACACATTTACTTTAATTGATGGATTAAATCTATGTTATTTTGGTTGCCCATGCCCACAGTAGTACCAGAAATATTCCTTATTTCAGTTTGAGCATTCAAGACAACAAAAAGCCTCATAGAGATTATAGAAAGTATCTTTGGATGTTACTGCTACTCAACAAAAGTTAACTTGTTATTAGCACAGATATGAAAAAGTTGTGAATTTTCTGATTGTGTAGCTTTTGAATTAAATCATTCTTTTCCAAAACTCGTGCAATTGCACTGCCATTTTCTTTTTTGATGGGCTTTCGGCATCAAAATTGTTTCCACAGTTGAGTTAAACTCTCGTGTCATATCTCACAAGTAAAACAGGATAATATCTGAAAACCTCACAAGTAATTAAGTACAGGATCTCAATACTGCCAATAGATAGCAAATACGCGCTATAGTTTGTAAAATTTTACGAGAAAATGAACATTTTATGAACATGGAATTTGATTTTCAATATTCCGTCACTCTCTCAAGTTATTACAGAGTAAGATCTACCATGATAAAGAACAAGAAAGTACATGGTAAGTTTTCGATGTTTGTATTTCTGCTACATACAACTTTTGTAGACAATGTACCCATCAATCGATAGGAACTTTTCTTCTCTTTTCATTGCGTATAAAATCTCAATTTCCCAATTTCTCTCTGTAAATTTATGACATGAGAATCAACTAAGGTTTTTGCGATAATTTCTGATAAAACGTTCATAAAAAGATCAATATAAGAATATTTACATAAAATGCACACGTGTAGATTACTTAAAATGTGGATTGAAGTGGTGGGGTTGACACCGAAGACATTAATAAACGCTTAAAAGAGTCTTCATAAATAGCTACGTCAACTACGTCAATCTCTTTTGTGAAAGTTTATGCTGTCAATTTTCCCACCCTTCAATGTATTCAATCATAATATCGGAACAAGTGGGGGCTGGCTCTTGACATTTATTTGCGCGTTTAATTATTTTTTGTTTCAATTATTTCAACATTTCTGAGATGGCTCGAGATGTGAAATAAAAATATACGCACATATAGTCAATAAAGAATCAGTGAAATCAGTGTGAGAAAAATTGAGGCAAGTATGGGGATCTGTGAAATATTGATGGTTTTTCCACTAGCAATTCAATGCAACACTGCACGGAACGCTTTGCAAGTCCTGAGTCCATGCGACATTCAAGAATTTCGGAAGTCTTTTGAAAGTCTTATTCGCGTCTTTGATTCTGGAACGGAGCTTTTTGACATGATCTTCTTCGATTTGTCATTCGGCAATTGTGCATTTCACTTTGAGAAATCTCGTGTTATGTTTCTCCGAGGTTACCCCAAAAAGATAGATTATCATTTTCCTTCAAAATATCACCAACCGAATAATTTAGCAGTTGCAAACTCACCGGAAGGCTTGTGGACTGAATATTTTTTGATGCAGCCAAACACTGCTTATTTTTCCTTTCACGGATCTGTCAAGTAATTCGAGAACTGCTGACATAGGGGAAATGTTTTCTTCTATGGTTCTAAATTATCCAGCACTCACGATGGCTATCGTTGCAGCCAGTATTCGTAACAGGCTACAAGCATACTACTCAGTTATTTTTAACGGGTATTGTCTTCAGTCGGACAGCAGCGGAGAAGCAACCTTGAATTTTTATGCGAAATTGCGATTCCCACAAACTTTGCATAAACGATTGTTTCGTAACGCAAACCTAAGAGCAATTGATGTGAAGACTGACACAACAAAGACAGTTGACAACATGCAAGCTACATGCTTCCATAGACTATCCAGGGATTATTGGGTTTGCAATAAAAAGTTCATGGCAGCCCTGCCACTCCTACAAGCTCATAATTTCTCTATGGAAGCACATGTTTGGAAATACTGGGACGATGGAAAAGATATTGACCAATCATTGACTGGACAGTATATTAAAATTGATACGACTTACACAGATTACAATGATTTCCCCTATTGGAAGCTATCATGTCTCAGGTTTTCAAAAAATGCTGGATTTCTGGTGGTGTACTGTGACACAAACTCAATAAATGACGGTCCTTCAATCGTAGATTTCTCCACATAGATCAATCCATTTAGTCTTGTGATTTGGTTGCTCACGATTGTGACTGTTTTTACATTAGTTATAATAATTCTTCAATGCGTAAAAGTACAGTAAAGTTTGATTTGCTCCATAAATTCTGAAAGCTTGAAGATCAAAAAAATTGAGCTGTGCTTTCATCCGACCAAGGTCATCTGCTTGGTATTCCTTCAGTTGTTTTGGTGGATGTTTCTTTCGACATTTTATGGAAGCGATATTCTGAGTTTCTGGGCAATTTTGAAACCTCCATAACTTTATGAAACGCTTTTCGAAGTTTTAGAACTGGGATACAAAATATTGTGGCCTTCTTATTTACTTCACCCATTGATACACTTTCATGACGAATTTCAAACGTGTGGGATGCTCAGTATGCTTAACACAAGATTCCACCTTAACAACTCAACTTCTGACATGGACACTTCCACATATTTAGCTGGAAAGTTTTTGGAATTAGTAAGCATTGATGAACCTAATTTTTTACTGGTTTACAAGAAGTATCTGCGGGAAGACCTAAACTATGGAAAGGCGGAATGCTACAGTTTACCTGAAATAATTCTTGAGCACTCGCGATTGTACAAGAGCACTGGAAATGTACACTGTCAACAGATTTTGGGTGCTTCAAACATACTCCAGAATAGTGCAAAGTGGTTTGATAGATAAGTGGGAACATTGGCAGAAGTTGGCGGGACAATTTTATTTTGATTTGGAACCCAAAAATCCCAATGCCAGCGTTTTAAGTGGTGACACAATTGACTGAAATGAATCACGGCAGAAACAAAACAATTATTTTTACTACTCTTTATTTCAACAATCGAAGATACAATTAACTGATAATTAATTGTAGATTTTAGTTTATTAAAAGTTAAGGCACAAATTATAGTAATATTCTCTGCGGACAACAGAGTTACAAGACAAAAGACAAGTGAATAATCTATTGGAATGAATCAGTAAAAAGTAATAGGTAGAAGTGGTGCTGGCTCTTTTCCTCTTCTCTGCTCACATGCAAGTCTGAACTTGCTGCTTTCATTTCATTTTGAGATTTCAGAGATAATGTGCAACGAATGGCATTGACAAAAACACTAACAGGCAACTTGTGCAACAACGATGAAGACTTGATGATGGAGAGGAATGATACATGGAATGATGTATTCTTCATGTTATTTCTGCATGTCGTGTATCGTTTTCAACTTTTTTAATGTGTTGTTTCGTGTTAAAAATCCCGATTATTTTTTTGAAAATCATTTTAAAACTTTACCTTAAGTTGCGTTATGATTTGGAACACAGGAATGTTTAAAATATCTGCGTTTACGAAACTACACAAGTTAAATGCCAATCATTTTTTTTATTGCTGAATGTAATTAGTAATTTTATAGATATTTTGATTTTTGCTTCCTTGTTTTATAGTAGATGCATATAAATAAATGGCTTCAGATCAATTACCAATAGCATTTCTTTATTTCAATTAGAATCGAATTTGATTCTGGTAGCAACGCTTCATTGTATTTTCTCATGCATGTAATTAAATGCGTATTGAATTCAATGTTTTGATATGTCTTTGCTAATCTTCCTCACAGGGACATCAACGAGTCATCAATATTTTAAAATATTTCCCATAATTAATGCAAAATTATTTAATCTTTGTATTGATGATGTTTTAGTACAAGCCCTTTAGACACAATAAAACAGAAATGATCCGGGTACATAGGCCACTTGTTACTTTACTTTAAGTAGAGCTATTTCAGAGGCAATGTGCAACGAAGTGCAGCAGATGTTGGATAGACAATAGTTTTGTGCAACCTGCAGACCGACTAATGCAGAATGAAATGTCGGGAATTTGATGGGGAGAAAATGCTGAAATGCATAATCAAGAGACTTACGTGAAAAAGGTGCTGCATGGACTCCAACTTTAATATTCTATATTTAACCTGATCATGTTAAAAGTGCCTGTAGTTAAAATGAAAAGATAAGTTTTGTGACAAAAATGCAAGATAGGTAGGTTTTGTGAGTCAGTTGTTTTGAAACTTGAAGGTACAAAAGAATTATTTTTTAAATTAATCTTTTTTTATGCATGCATCATCATTACATTTATAACTGAATTGATAACTCCATTTGATGTTGGCGTTTATCTTTTCTGTGCGCTAAATCAACCAGTAAATATCAACAGCTGTCCTGTGACTGACAAGGTAAAAGCACGCGACAACTGACATTTATTAAATTTTTTGATACAATGTCATTAAAACAATGAAGAATTCTCGCTCTCATTTTTAAACTGCGTACGCGTCACTATTGAGATTATTTTAGTTGTGTTTTCAAGTTTCTTTCATCGAAAATGACAGACGCTTGATTGCATGAGCTTTTTTATAGTCATCCGAAAAACAATAATGTTTCAAATCTTTACATTTTACCAAATTTTACAGAGTTAAACGCCACTCATATTTTTTTGCGTATAACATTATTCTCCGAATCTATAGGTTTGTTTTCTTCCTTATGAGTGCAGTCACATGTAAGGTTTAAACTAGTTTGGTAAATTAAAGTTGGATTATGATTTTATGATATTTCTCCCAATAGACGTATAATTATTTAAGTCTTTGTACTGATTATATTTAAGTACAAACTATTCTGACATACGGGCATATAGGCATCTTGTTACATTTAGTTGAGATTGTTCAAGGAACTTGTTCAACGAAGGCCAGGATATGGTGGATAGTTTTGTGCAGACTGACCAATGCAGAATGGAATGTCGGGAATGTGAGCCAACTCGTGAAATTGGTAGCTACACATGAATAATTTTTTAACGAGTCTTTTTTGATTCATGCATCGACGAATCCCATTTATCACTCAATTTATGACTACTTGTTAGCATGTAACCTTTCCGTGTGTTAGATGAACTAGAAAATATTAACAGTTGACACGTGAATAGTGACTAGAAAGCTGAAGGCAGGCGACCAGAACGGTAAATATCAATTTTTTGGTCAATATGTCACTATTATCTGAGTACTACGTATCACTATAAAGATTATTTTAGTGGTGCTGTAAATTTTTAAATGTTTGAACTTTACCAAATTCTACATACTTAAACACCACTCATATTTATTTCTAGCGTGACATATTTCTCTTCGCCCACAGATTATTTCCTCCTGTGTTAGTAAAGTTGTAGTAGGTGCGGTCGAATGCAAGGTAGACATATTTATTCAGGTCAATTAAACTGGACTGTGATTTTGGAAAAATGCCTTAATTGAATAATATATTATGTCATATTACCTGTTACTAGAAAACACAAAAGAAAGCCAAATCAAGCTG
>JAQIXW010002963.1:0-14111 GCA_034700685.1 Willowsia buskii | reverse complement strand
TCCCATTGTTGCTTTCAAAACAAAAAGCAGATTATCGTGATCGGGCTAGTGAACCGTCTCCGGAGAATACACAGTCACATTAAGAAGGTACACTTTATGAGGCATTTATTTGGGGGAGGCTGGTAATTGGTGTCTATATGCGAATTTACGGTAATAAATTAGTACTAGCAACTTTTGACTTAATTTCACAGTCAACTCAACGAAAATATATTTGCATTTTGAAGAAATCATTTTTTATTCTAACTTTTATCCCGGTTTTCAGCCTATTTAATATTGCATAGGTATACGTATAAAATCCTGATACATAGTAATGACTCGTTACTATGATATAAAAATAAGCAAATTATACTCTACGCCCTACGCAAGTTACTTTCAAAAAGTCCTCTTCATTGACTTTCTGTTGCATAAAAATCATCATGATCCTACCATACTCGCAGGTATTAGATTTGTAGGTATACTATTTGTGTGTCATGGAAGTAGTATAAAATTTTATTTATTATTCCTATTATGCATAAAAAGGTATGCACACAAACAAAGCAATGTCTAATTTAATTCTTGGACAAATATTGTATCTTGTCACTTGTCTACGGTATAGTAAAATATAATATGTAGTTTGGCACATCAATATTTCACTTTATTTGTGTGATGCCTGATAAGTTTGATAAGTATCTTGATTTTCTACTCTTATCTGAAGGTTGATTGAAACAATCGCTATAAGATAAATACTAGTTAATTAAAATTATGCATATCATTCTCTAAAAATCTAATAATAAGTAACTGATTTCATAAAAAACTAAAGTTATTTTTTCGATTTTTTCAATATTAATTCCACAGTCATCATCGAGAACTTCGGGTTTTCATTACGCAAACCAAAATGGCCGAGTGGGACTGGGATATCGAGCAGGATGTGGGGAAGTGCTATACTCCTGATTTCGAATTTGAAGTTCGAGGCCACCTAGCCAACTTCTTCCAAGCCAACAACACGTACATCATTATTCATATTAAATATAAAAAATATGTAACATGTCCAAACAATGTACAGCAAAATCATATTGGCTTCTTCTTTACTAGGTTTTGGTCCTGGGATCCGCAATGTCCGTCCGCTGACGAAAAAAGACTCATTGACGAATTTATCGCTACAATGAAACGTGAGTTGGAAAATATTTATACTCATCTGCCTACAGGAAGGGGCACTAGAGACTACAATAAACGATTTCGGGGACACTGTGACAAAGTTCTGGTAAGCACGCTTACTAAACCTTACAAGTTAAATGCAAACTTGGCTCAATTTATGCAATAATAAATGAATTGATTTTTATTCTAGCAAAATACGAACCATTTACAGCTTTTCCAGTTAATACGTGATTCTCTACAGATAGAAAATAATGTGCTGCAGGGGAATGGACAAAAGCACCCACCCAATGCGGAACCCATGGACACAATACCTCCACCACTGACAACTTATGAAAATTTAAAGCTAAAAATCAACCTTAGTCTCAACAACTGCAAGGAAGCTTGCGTTATGGTGAAAAGCAAAGTCGTTAACTTGAGAAGCAGGTGGACTGCGTTACGGAATCAACCGCATAGTCCTCAGGAAGAAATGGTGACTAAATTAAACTACAAAAAAATAAGTCTATGAAAATATAGGATACACATTTAAGAGCTATATTTTTTAAGATAAGGCAACTCAATGCAGAAAAAGACGTTTTGGACCATGAAGGATCCGAATGCATTTCAAATCTAACAGTAGTTCACGAAGACATTTTGAAAATGTTGGAGGACTTCAAAGAAAAACAGCGATTTGTAACTTTTGCTTTCAAGGAAAAGTCTGAGGAAGGTACACCAGAAACTAGAACCACTCATCTTGACGATATTCAGTCGTGGCTGGATAAATTCCGTGATTGCGTCGCAGAGATGTCTGCATTTTTGCAGTGGTATGACCATCTATTCGGCTCAGACACAAGCTCTACAAAATCAGTGGATTGGTCAACTCAAGTAAGTATTAAAATTTTGTCAATATGTTTAAATTTTCCTAATAGGTTTTAACTTTTTAACTGAGTTCAATATATTTTGAATCATCTCTGTTGGGGTGTGTATTGGAAACTTAGAGACGAAAATATTTAATTGGATACATATTATGTTATTTCAAAATCCCGGCAAATTTTAGTGAGTTAGTCAGTTTCATATATGTACAGTTCATATGAATAATCATACCGCAAAAACTCTCCAAATACACAACAACTTTTTCCTATTTTGTTTAACAATTGCTTTAAAGTTTCGACTGGTAAATTTTCATTAACGATTGAACCTAAAATCGATGGTGAATATATTTATTTCATAATACGTGCGGAATATTTTCAATATGACAATTCAATTAACGCTAGATTGTCTTATAAGTTTTAAATCGTTGAAATTAAGTTACAAATTTGGTTTAGCATATAAAATACCGTAAATTACCAATTAGAATCCGGGGCTTCTAAGAGCAGGAGGAAATTCTTTAGGTCGTAGACGCCGGGGCGTCTAATTGGGAGGGGCTACAGTATGACAAGAGTTTACGATATATACGGCACTATTAGGAGCGGTAGTGTGCATTTTTCTCGTTACGCCCATATACACAAACATGTACACACTTTTGTACATACTGTAGCATAAGGAAATCATACTTTTACAGGGCCTTTGTTTGGGAGGGGCGTCTAAAGACATGAGGGCGTTTATTTGGGAATTTACGGTACGTGGAAATATAAGGTTTGGAAGTAATTTTTTTCTATTTCAAGCTGACAAACTTTCAGGAGAAAACAAAAGCTGTTGCTTTCGTTATTGAATGCCAGCCTTATCAAGCCATAAGAACAAAAATCAATTATGAGTTGAAAGTACGTGTTCTTCCCTGGACAAATCGTGATACTAAAATATCTAATGTGAACACCGTTCTCATCAATAAAGCGACAGCAATAGAAGTTGTTCAAAAGTCATTCGGTACCATTAAAAGCATCCCCGTTACAAATCCAATGGAAACCACTAAACATTTGGACCTACCAACCAGCTCGGGAAAGATTGCTGCAGAGCATCATTCTACTGACAGGAAACTCGTAAGCGTTATCAATCTAAAAATTAACGAGGTATTTTAATTCAAATTTTACAATAAAATTATTCATAAAATTGCTGTAGCAAAATTGAAGAGTGAAGATATACAGAGAAATTGTTGTTTACAGATAACACGGGGTGAAAAACAGCCAGGTAAAAGCGTAGTGGAGGAAAAATACTGGCTGTATTTTCGGGTCGATGTCGATGTTGACCTTACAGGATTCCATGGGAAGGAAAGATTTTTTGTACGCTTAATATTTCTAATAATTTCTCTTAAAACTGAAATTGAACTTTTTAACTTATACCTATTATAATTTTTTTCTAGTTTCATGCACTTTCCCTTCCAATATGTATCTTGTCCCATACTAACAGTCAGGAGGAAATTTGTTTGCCACATCTCATCTGGTTTAATGCATTTCCATCAACAAAGCGTACATGTCATGGCTTAGATGTTCCAAACACTCAAAAATGGACATGTTTACTTGAACTCATTGACTTGGAGTTTTTAAAACTTGGACGATCCTTGACTCATGAGCAAGCTGACTTTCTGAAAGTGAAACTGTTCAGGTATTCCTAACTTAAATAAACAGAAAGTATATGGCCTAATGGAAAATATGTTTTACTATGTTAACTTATATTTTATATCGTTCATTCAATTTTAGAGGTATCGCAAGGCCGGACGACTTGGTCAATTTTGAAGATTTTTATGAAAAATCTATCGAAGCAAGGAATTTCACACCTGTCCAAGGTCCTTCCAATGCCTCGTCAAAACCACCAAAATCCTTCTCCTTTTTTGAATGGTTGCATGATTGTCTCACGGTACTAAACAGTGATACACACCCGAATACCAAATCATTAAAGGAGTTATGGGCAGATGGCAAGATTATGGGCTTTATGGAAAAACAGAGAATGCAGGAAACTGTGGAGTCAAGGGGCACTTGCGTCATATTTTTCCCTGAGTCACTAAAAGGGACAATCTCAGTTCACTACTATAACAGTAAAGGTAAATGTGAACAAAAACAAGCTTTAACGAAATATTATCAATAAAAAACTTTGTAAACATTTATACATTTGGATTATAGCTGGAAGATTGACGAAAGATTCATATACGATTACCGAGCTCATTAAAAAGCCTTTAGAGGAACGGATTCTGGAAAAAACAGATATTTCTCATCTGTATTCCAACTTTACTGGAGAAGGCCGCCTTGTTAGAAAGAAAGAAGCATTCAAAATAAAGCCGATAACGCGTATGTCTTTATAATATTTTTAAAAACTTTTATTCTGTGATACAGATAGGAACTGGATAAATCTCACTTTCCTTTACTGTATTACAGATAATGTCATCATAAACGGAGCGGGCTACATATTTAACCCACCTATTGTGTCTGCAGAAGATCCGTCAATAATTTATTTCAACTCTACTGCCGTTTAGCGACAAAATTTCTACGTTTTAATTTATCTTTTAGAATAAATTACAAAACATAATCATGCAGATTACAGTTTGTATGTAATCAAATGTTTGTATTGCATTTAAAAGAAATGTCATGTGTTTATTGTAATTACTTAAATTAAAGTTACATTTGCAGTTTTTCATTAAAAATAATTTTAGTAACATGCTATAACAAACTAATATAACATCATTGTCTTAAATGGTTTTGTGTGCTCTGAGCTTGACTAGGAGGAGAAGTATGATTGCGGTGTTATGTAATTTTACAATGCTATCTTAAATTCTTGTACAAATATATCAAAATATTTCCAAACACTGTCAACATAAATATTTAAATACTATTTCCATTGTCAAAACAATAATGCATCCCATTACCATGTAACTATACAAATAAAGAACAGCTCGTAATTCTCCAAATTTTATAAAAGCACTGTCATTACTGCCCAGTGACTCTTCCATTCTGTATCCATCAATCACTTGTCTACTAAACGTGTAAAGATTCCAATAAAAAGGTGAGAAAGTATTTGTCTTATTGACTTCCGCGATCAGATTCATTTGTCTGGCTGTATTAAATCTTTTTAGATAATCTTCAAATATACCACTTTCCGTCATTACTGCAACAAAATGTTTGAATCTTTCATAAAAGAAGAATTTTCTGTATGTAAGCCACAACATTTGATTATTTAGCTGAGATGGTTCATGTAAACTTTCCAATATTCTTCTTTGTCCAAATGTATCAAATAGGTGCCGCACATTCCGAGAATTGTACAAAGTCCTTCGACCAATGCTTTTATACATAATTCCAAATCTGCCATTTGTTGGGCAATAATTCTTTGTTGGAATGCGTGCTAAATCAATTCTGGCAGTATAAAAAGACTCACATTGAATGCTATATCCACGAGATACATTTGAAATTATATTTAAAAATGACTTTGCCAAACGTATAATACGAATTTTATTCAATATCTTTAATCCCAACGCCTTTTCCGTACGATTTTGTAAATGTTTCGGCATTACTCTTTGGGCAAGTTTTAATATGTTGAGATATCTTTCAAGTTGTGTACTTAAATACTTGTCTGCAAAAACGGGATAGTTTTGATCAGCATTTTCCAAAAGTTGTTCCATTGATTCAGGAATATTCTCCGGTGGAAGTGATTTGGTCAGAGAAGATGTTAGAGTTGAAGTGTAAAAATTTCTGATAATAATTGTCATAATCAGCCAGCTCAAAATTATCCCAAAATTGTTCCTATTTTTTAATCGTTCATGTGTACCATCACCTTGTTCTAAAGTTATTGCTACCAACCAAAATATCCCAATCCTTTTGGAACTTGTAAAATGAAGAACTATACTCGCAGCAATTATATAAGCAAGAAATAAGATACAACTGATAGGACTAAGCGATGATACAATTAGTTCCTTCAGATCAACATTCATTGCTCCATTTATGTTACTGTGCTCATGTTGCCCCAAAATAAATGAAAATTTCACGCCATCATTTTGCACTCCAAATGCAATTAGGTACCCAAAAACACCCAGTTTCTGTGTCTCAGTTGCATCGATAATATTTTCAGATGCGACATTCTCATGTGTATGGCTTAAGTAGGAATAGACGTCTGCAGATGAACTATTTTGCCATAACATAAAAATATAAATCATACAACGATCATATCTGAAAGATGTGTGTAC
Source organism: Willowsia buskii (assembly GCA_034700685.1). Taxonomy (NCBI): domain Eukaryota; kingdom Metazoa; phylum Arthropoda; class Collembola; order Entomobryomorpha; family Entomobryidae; genus Willowsia; species Willowsia buskii. The sequence goes on along the minus strand of JAQIXW010002963.1, from coordinate 7,897 downwards.
GCTATATCTTTCCCTCTTATAGTTAGTAGCACATTTGCCCCAATCTTCCATAGACTCAGTAGCATTTAGATTCCCGAAATCGTTCAGTTTTTCAGTTTGTGCTGATATTTGGCGAGGCTTGTTGTTCACAGTTAATATATCAGATAGAGATCTGGCAACAATGTTCAAAGGAAAAAGCTGCACTATTCGAGAAACTTTCTCAGCATAATTGTAACCGTCTTTCATATCCAAGTTTAGCCATGAAATAAGTTTATGTTTGTGGCAAGTGAAGCAACTGAGAAACAATTCCAATGACGTTGATATAAAATGGCTAGTATTCACTTCAAATACTCCGTTTAGAACTAGTAAAATCAACTGTGAGTTGTGAAGTACCTTTGGTAGTTCCAAAAACATATAGGGCTTGGAAGTTTTTTGTCCTAACACAACTGCTACAAAGACTAAAATAAAATCTGGTGGAATAATTGGTTCGTAAGTGATAAGATTGAAGTCTACTGCAGATCGCCACAATGGATGAAATATTTGAGATGAAAGGTCATAAAAGGGTAAACTTGTATGAGTAAAGATTGACTCCTGTGAGTATGATGATACGTTTGAATGTCTTTCTTGAACAGGAATTAGCACGAGACAAATAAATTGAAACTTAGTTGAGGCAAATATCTTCCAATGCATCAATGTATATGAAAACTCTATTGTTTTTGGAAGAGTAGTATGAAGGCTCACACAATTGAGGCAGTAATTTGCAAGCTCATTGTAATTAAGTGTGTTATGAAAATGATCATTGTTACTTTCACTTCCAAGTCGATATGGCTCCTTAGAAAAGTAAGTAATGCAATTAGAATTAGCCACTGCCGTAAGAATTTGTTGGAGTTTATTTTGCATTTTGTTGTAAGCTGTTGCGGCAGTTTTATCAGAAAGTTCATTAAATATGAACACAGTATTTATTACTATGAAATGTAATGATATTTTTAAATTCATGTTTTTTGTCATCGTCCTGATTTTATGAAATACACTGTTCTTTAGAAACAGTTTAAAATAAACATGCTTTGCTGAAAATACGATTGAAAGCTGCTACACAATTATTTTTCAAGTGCAAGTTTAAATAACGAATAATTGTTTATCCATAGAAGCATACAAACGTTTTCAAGTGTATTTCAAGAACTCTTTCATGTATTCAAAATCATAATACACTGCTATAAAATTTCTACAATGTGACAAATTTTCTCTGGACCTCTTACGTGTAAAATACATACATATGTACGCAACTTTGAAAAGTAGTAAACAGAAATGTTATTTGGGGTTAGTACTAGACACTCCTTTACACCTTTGGAAAATACTTGCTAGTAGAGTATCGTTAAAGTATAAAGTGTATGCTATTGTTTTGTTCAGTCATTGTCCCATAGAATCCTGGATTTTTTTCTCAATTTTATAAGGGTAACTACAGGTCAATCTTAAAAATTATATTAAATAAGCAGAAACCAACTGACGCAATCAGCTTTAAATAAACTATGTGTGTATAGACGGTTTGTTGATTTTATTTTGTGAATTGCAGTGTAAATGGCTCAACAACGAAAATTATTAGCAAATACAAAAATTAGTGATTCTACTCGAAACGATTGCCATTCATTTATTTAGTATTGATGGAGCAAATACTAAGCTACTTGAACAAAGAGGGTGATGCTTACCATCTACACATGATGCATTTCTAATAAAATACTGATGCGGTCAAAAATTAATAACCACAAACCCTGATAAATTTAAATAACATTAGTTCAAAGTTTATTTCAATATCCAGTTTTAAAAACTCTATTTACATTAATTTACAAAATTGCAACTGCTGTTTTCAAAGTAAAGCCTGTTTAAATATTTGCATACAATTTTACCCTGCATTGTTATACAATAGCAATATGAATTCAGCATAATTCTTATTAAAGTTAACATAATTTAATGAGTAAGGTAAACAATGTTGAATTAAAACTACAAACTAGCGTTTGGAGATTTTGTAGATCAAGCAAAATAGGACATGTGTTTATGCTCAAAAATTATATTATACCAGATTTCTCAAGAACAGCCAACCCGGATTTGTAAAAATCTCCCTTAAGTAACCTTTTTTCTTCATCAATATACATTTCAATTTTGTAGGCTGACTCAACCACCATAATCGACAAAAGTACGACAAACAAAGGTCCAGCAAACAGTATAAGATATGCACAAGTTTTGATATCCGGATAAAACATGCCAACCGCGATAATATTAATGCCCAACATTAGCTTATCGGATGTTTTGCAGAGCCATAAGAGTTTTAAAGTATCCTCTGGAGTATGACATTTCTACAAATCCGGTCAAAAATATTGTGGCATAACTTATAATTTATTTTTAAATTTTAAGCAACATATTATGTATATAATTCACTTACCGGAGATGTAACCAGCAGTTCACGTGCAACTATCAGGTGGAATGAAGTGAAGATTCCAACGAATGAGAAAGCAATAAACATGCCAATACCCAGTGCAACAGTTTCCTTCAGTTCTAAATATTATTTTGATAAATATGTTTAAACCTCATGCAGTAGCATAGGTATGCATTAATGTTTACAGCCGTGTAAATTTTTATTTATAGTAACCTTCTTCATTTGCGCCCACAAGCATGTCCAGTGCAGAAACACCAAAATATGTACGTACAAGAAGGTAGATTATTCCTATTAGAAATCCGAAACCTAAGATAACCTGGAAGTATAAAAGTTTACAAATTAATGTCATGTTAACCTTCCAGATTATTTAAAACGATAGAAGTGCACACTTACCAAGTCCAAATACCCAAATTTCATGGCCCATGATAGCTGCTGACCTGAGTCAATACTTTTATCAGGTCCACTATCCGTGGGATTAATTTTCATTTGTTTTTCGATCATCCTCAGTTCTTGAGTGAAATTGTTGCCCAAAACAAAACGCAACACACTTTGACAGTTTTATTGACAAATACTCAAGGTCACACTCTATTTTTATATCAAGTGGACAAAACACCAGAAGAAGTAACCTATTTGCAACTTTCCCCTCTTGAATCTAAAGTGTCGACGAAAAGGAGGAAAGTTTCTGCGAAAAACCACAGTCCTTTCATAGGAAAACAATCACTCGGAAATCGGAACATTCCGAGAGCAGGAAAGAGAAAGTTGGAGAAAGCAGAGAAGGAGGTAGGTATGTACTCCTGTTGAAATCTCGCTTTTGCAATCATTTTGCCAATAATGCATTTTTTGCACTTGCTCTTTTACGAGTAGACTTGAGATGAGTAGAGTGGAGTGTTTCATCAAAGCAACAGATACTTCCTTTGAAGTTGTTGACATCAAAAAGAATAAATTTTCAAACTATCTCTAAAACTAATTAGCACCATACATGATGAAACTTTGTCAGTATGCTGGTTAGGTAACCGAAGCTATTTTTGGCTCACCTTTCCATCTCTAACTTAAAAACGCATAGTCGTGCTAGCAAAACGTGATAAAACCAATGCAGAGCCTTTTTGGTGCTAGCACATTTTAATATAATTACACTAGAATTTGGATGCTCAGAATTGTTAAATAATTCGAAATATAATAGTTTATGTGAATGTTACATGCTTATAAAATATTTTATTTTGAAGTAACTATTTCTAATTTACATTGCTTATCATACATATTTACAAATTACAATTCGGATACATACAGTGTACATAGTTTTTGTGATAAGATTTTGCCCATTTTTAGGCTCTTAAACTAGCCCATACTTCTCATACAAAGCCAGATCAGTTTTATCGTAATCATCTTTCAACAGCATCTTTTCTTCCTTGATCACAATTCCCAGCTGGTATGAAGTCTCCGCCATTACGATAGAAAGCAATACGACGACTAAAGGACCAGTGAAAAATAGAAGAAGTAGGCATATTTCAGTATCCGGATATCCAATAACGAATGCAACCAAATCAACAGCAAGCATAAGAAGATCACATGTTTTGCAGAGTGATAGCAATTTTAGAGTGCTGTGAACATCATGCGTCTAGAAAATTGAGAAAAAGTTTTACTAATGACTTCCGAGAAATATAGGCTTCTCCAAATATCCTGTTATATCACTAATGTATACATACTTACAGGTGATGTTGCCAGTAGCTCACGGGCTACTGCTACATGAAATGTAGTGAATATTCCAAGAAAAGCGATAGCAATGATCAGAGCTACTCCCCATAAAATATTTTGTTTGACTTCTGCAAAACGATATTTCACCAAATAAAATTAGATTTCATCCTTGTTATAAGTTAGGTTTCAAGAGAGCTTATATTAAGCTTATGTCAAAATACTTACCATCTTTCCTTTGACTAACCAAAATGTCCAAAGCAGTTACACCAGTACTCGTACGGACTATGAGGTACACTATACCCGCTGATAAGCCCAATGCCAACATGATCTAATGAGAGCAGATCAAATGTAGAAATCAGGTATGCAACTATCATTGGTATTTTAAGGCTTTTACTTACCAAGTCGATATAGCCAAATTTGATTGCCCATGATACCTTTTTAGGAGTTGCGTTATTTTGGGTTTCTAAATTATTTAAATCTGGTTTCTGATCAATGATTTGTACTGTTGTTACACACATGTCGAATGACGTGTTTTCAGTATTATCAGTGTACTGTCAGCTACAGTTTTATTACGTGATAATGTGAAGGTATCTTGGATTTTTTATGGGAATACGAGCAACAAAGTAGATTCTGTTCCACTAAATATATTTTCTGCTGGAGAGAATGTACGACATGTTCACAAGGTGAAAGCTTATAGAAAACTGAGAGAAGATCTCCTTTTTCGTTTGTATAGTAGAGACTCAGAGCCCGAGTACACTGACGGTGAAAGTTTGGAGAGAAAGTGGATGTGAAAGTCCTGCTTGTCCTTGTCCTGCTTTCTCTAAGGCTTGTGTAAGGGAAAGAAGGCTTGTTGATAGAGGAGTACTATTAATATATATTCTGGCTTGGCAATTTGTCATGCTATTTGAGCTCCATCAGTATGCCACACGTGAGAAAGCCTCTCTCTTGTTGCTCGACTGTTCGCTGGGAGCTGCATTTATGCGAATCTTTCTATAGCAATAAATATTATCAAATTGGGAGATCAAAAGAAAATTCTCTTCACATCATCATAGTATTTCAATATACATAATAGGTATATAGGTTTTACCGTACCGTACCTGTGCTCTAGTGCTTCTTTTGTGCAGCAAAGCTTGATATGCAATTTGTATGCATATGTACCCTTGGCTTATGAAAACTTGTTGCGATATGGATTTTATTGATTAAATTCTGCTGACATTATAAAGATTGTTGTATATGTGTAATGTGTATGCTTCTATGTTTTTATGCTTTACGTAAATCTTTGGAAATTTTTGATTGCTTGTTAACATCTTGTTGGTTTGTTTTGCACGCATATAAGAAAAATTACCATGGACTGTCCGGCAAACTATAAAAATAACATTTTAATTGCTTTCACGTTGTCACCATAAGCCAAAAATATGTTTGCATCGTTTATTTTTTAAATACCTGTATCAAAGTGGTAAACGTAATGGGAAGTATGAAAGCATGTAGAGCACAACTTTCTGCATTTCTCCAATGGCTAATTAGGATGTACATGTTGTTGCTTTTATACTCATTTTGATAGGAAACACATCCACTTTTCCGTTCTGGAGAATCTATGAAGGACTTTTGTATTGATGAAATCTGCAAAAATTTTAAGACTGCTTTTATTAGAACCTGAAACTATAATATGTAGGTTGGTGTATGGTGAGCATGATGCATGTAACAAAGTAAAATACTTACGTTAAAACTAAAAAGGACTCCCATTGCAAAAATGATGGAAAGAGTGCAAAGAAACTCTAGCTGATAAACTTTCTCCGATACTGGGGCAGGCTGCAACAGGCTATCCATACTGGTTGAATAGTAGAGTAGATACTGTGCTAAGTAGAAAAGCAAGCAATATCCATGGCTGTTTCCAAATAATCTTGAGATTTTCCATACATCACGGAACTTTCGTATGTGCGAATGAAAACTTTCACTAGAGTTTGTACTAGTTATTATTGCTTCCTTCAAACTTATCGTAGTAAGGTACAGTGGGATAATGGCAACAATATAAAAGAATTCGCAGTACATATCCCTGAGATCAATTAAAATACTGACTCCTACTCGCCAAAATTCATTTGACAAAATCAAACCTCTTGCCATATTCAAATTTTCTTCATTTTTAATAACTTTTTCGTTGGAAGCACTACTAATATAGCTTGTATTGTAAGTCCAAAAGTTATTGCTCATTGCAACAATCGATAGTAAAATTCCAATAAGATATAAGGCTGTTTCATTTTTAAATAGGCTAAATCTGGGCTTAAAATCACTGGAATTTTCAAGTTCATAATGGTGTATCTTCTTGACGAGTTTATGAATACATTTACGTTTCATGCTGTGAATGAAAGTCTGCACAATTGTTGCCAGCACATATGCAATTTCGTCAAATAGCTTTAAATATTCAAAAGGAGTAAGACCATCTCTCAATAACTTTGCCTTGAGTAGTCTCAGACTTTTGAAAAAATTGTATGTCACTTTCGAAATGTAAATCATGGATAGAACATGACAAGTTAGCTGAAATAGAAGATTATGAAAAGATTATTTTTAAATTTATTAGGTAGAAATTTCAAAATATTACCTTTTGAATCCAATGTGTGTAAACTGTGTACTTTCCAGACACTAATTTAAACTTGTATGGAATGCAACAGAATATGTACGCGAGGTTATGGTAAATATAGGTTATTTTCAAAATGCAGTGTGACTTACTTTGTTGCATTTTAGTAAGGGAAAAACTGAAGTGTACGAGCTCACTCTTTAAGAACATAATTTAGATTAATAGACCGCTGTATAGTTACACGAGACAAACTTCTAAGAAAGTGTGTCTTTTGTTGTCTATTAATAAGTATAAAATGTTTGTAAAAGTGATAACGTTGTATAAATGTTTGCAATAAGTTAATTTGTATCTCAAAGCATTGTGAATATGAAATATTATTCTAAAAGTTTGTCTCAGACATACTTCATCCATTCGCATGTCCACACGTGGAGTTATTTTGGGCAAAAGAAGACTTTTCCAAACAATTTTAGCCCTTGCTTCTCAAAACGATGCTAATTTTCTTTTCAAACAAATTACTTTCAGGTTTTAATAGGAATTTTCTTTCTATTCATTGGTATAGATTGATTGAGCAATACAAAAGGATGCAATCCCAAGAGAAACAGCATTTCATCTAAAACTGTAGACTATGAGCACTCATACTTCTTGATTCAACATACTGCTGCTTATGGCAAGTAGAGCACATCTAAAAAACCATCCAATGTTGTAGCATACGCATAAAAACATACTCCAATTCCTTTATGGTGTTCGGTAGAGAAAACATCAATGCAAATTGAATCATGGCACTTCCGTCACCTAACATTTTATTGTGATCCCATTTCATACAACGTTACTTTTTCCGAGTAGAAATTTTCCAAGGGATGAGATGATGAATAAAATATTGCCCAAGATAAGTGTCATAATTTGCACACACGTATAAAACACATTGCATCCGCAAGTTCCTAGACAATAGATTGTGAAATACAAAAAAACTCATCCCTACACAAATACATTCAAACACAATAGCCAACATATACATACATATTTTATCGGAATTCGAATGAGATATTTCATCCGATTTCAATGAATCAAGATGTCGCAAATACAACAGAATGGATCTATTGTCAATTAAAATAGCAAATTTTAAAGTTTCGCAATTATTTCGAAACTAAAACGAAAGGAAGGCCAAACAATATTTTTCATAAGTTGTTTTACATGTACAACCGCTCTGAACGATCACAAAGCGCTTA
>JAQIXW010002962.1:0-14112 GCA_034700685.1 Willowsia buskii | reverse complement strand
TTGCAGATCCTGAAGTTTGGCTTATGAACAAAATCCCAACAAGCCAACTTATTGTGAGCATACTCTACAAAATACTTGGAATACCAGACGTATTGGATGACATTGACTTTTCTCTGATTACCTAGTCGAAACAGCTTTCGATGTAGCAGTACAGGATTCATAATGGCGATGATAAATGACTCATCTACGTTGTTATTGGATTCTTGACTACAGTAGCCATTGCACAAAATCGCGTATTTTAGGTTCAGATTTCCGCCTGTTCTGATGGGAAACAGAACAAGTTTTATTGAAGGCCAGTTGACTTGTTTGCGGGAGAAATAGTTTTCCCCAGTGATCTCATTTTCATGAAAGATTTGTCCTGTGGTTGCTATGAATAGTGTAGACGGCTGCATTCCAAACTTGACAAAATGGTCAACATTCCCATTTTCACCTTTGATGATGGTGAGAAATGATTGCCTGTGTTTAGAAGGAAGTTCATAATTTACACTGGCGTTACCATTTTGGTGGAATATCATATAACGAGATATGTTCATGGGAATGTTGCAGTCCTTCAAGTCGAAGGAAACGAATGCGATGTCATGATTGCTTGAAGCTAAGGCAACAAGTATTCTTTGCAGAGTTTCTCTAAATACATCAATTTGACAAACACTTTCACAATTTATTTGTGTTGTACTAAAAGTTAGAAAAAATAAGAAGAAATGGAGGTTCATGGTTTTCATTTTATTCCCAGTCGTGGATACACTAGCTTTTAAAGTTATTATTGGCCCAAGTCGAATGAGCGTCGGGGCTTGATGGAAAATGCGATTAAAATTTTCGTAAGCAGTAATTCTGTAAATTAGTAGGTATTTTTGTTCTACTTAGGTCAAATACTGTGGCTTTGAAGATCGCTTTTTAAACTTTTATGAAAACGATTTTCGCTAAAATGTTCAAAATTAAAACCAGTTTTTTAATAAAACTGATGTCCTCATTTGAAGACAATTTGAGGAACAAAAGTTAAACTTAACTATAAAAATTTAAGCACGACTTTAAATTTCAATTCACTTCTATATCACTTTTTACAACTAACGAAATCAAGTATTTTCAAAGCAGGTGATTGAATTTATAAATTAAGCTCTAAATTAAATTGGAACAGTTCTAGTAAGCTTACCGCAAAATGCAAAAACGATTATTTTTAAAAACTACTTAAAAAATATGACGGGACCAACGAGTATTCTGGTTTGGTGACGTAGTGACGCAAAATTTAGTTTAACTACGACACTGTGATGTACGCTCAAAGATTAATGCACTTCATATATTAATCATTTGCTTCCATGGAAATCAAGTTTAGTGGTTGGAAATGTAGAAATATTGTAAATTTTAAGGCTTCTTAATTTCTGGTTGAAATATATAAATATAATATAATTATACCAGATTCAACAAAGAAGTATAAAAAGTTTAGCATTGCGCAAAATAGCAGTTTATTTCGACATCACTTAGCAGTTTTAGCTGCCATTTCAACGATTACTTTTGTCTTTCTATAATAATTCTTTACATTAACTCGTGAAATATATCTCAATGTACGCTCAGTTTTGTACGTACGCAATCTTTGGGTGTGTTCATAGATAATTATAAACACTTTTAATGTACGTTAACCAATATTTTATTTAATAACTTGACTTAAAGGGTCTGCATATTTTAAAGAGGATAAAAATACCCACAACTTTGAATGGTTTAGCTACAAATGATCAGTAGTAAACGATTTGTAGTTTGCTAAAAAGGTTTCTTAATTTCTGGTTAAAATATATAAATATAATTATTTTCGCCACAAACGTTTACCCATCACGATGAAAATAGTCACTGTTTTTAAGAAAATTTAACGATTTGATTGAAAACGAATGGAAGAAAGAAACATCGCCGTTTTGCTGCTGCAGATTCATTAACGGGTGTATTTTAACAAAGGTATTGTAGGAGGTAAGCACGTTTGTTCTTGTTGTGTAGAATAAGAGAAAAATACATACACCAAACGCGAAAACCAATAGTGGTAGCTTTCAACAAAATCTGTTTAAAAGTTCCAAATAAACTTCATTATGTCTAAGCAGACGAAGGATACGGCCAGAATTTTACTATTTGTACTGTTTTTAAAGAATAAGTATGGTATTTTATTATTTTTATTAATTTATTTTTATTAAGACTACGTTCAAACTCAGTGAGTTCGACTGTGTGCTAGCTTTCACCAATAAGGACTGGGTTGTGGCGACGTGTGCTAAGCATTTCCGTCGCAACAGAAGCCAGTTATCGACTCAATTATTCATTTCGTTTTTCTTCGCAACTTACTGCCGAATACTGTGTTTAAGATTTTGTCACAACATGACGCAGTATGCCGAAAGATTTAAAATGTCAATATACCGATTTATTGCTAATCAATCTTTCGCAACTTCAAGTTCGCATAATGGTTCAAGTTGAATGTCGGTAGAGACTTTACTTATATAAGGCGATACCATACACAATGCAACACACTTAATACAAAGGCGTTCGCAACAATAGCAATGTGTTTTTACTTTATACATACGAAAAGGTCTTGAATATTAACTTTCCTACAAGTTTAGGTGCGCTTATCATTATGTTATAAGAACCGAACACAGGAATACAGACAGGCTTACTTAGTATGGATGGGTTCCGTCTACACTCGTTATTGCAATAATATGTCTTTTAAATTGATTTTTTCTTCAAAAAACCAAATTAACTCACCATCGATCAAACTACTTCTCCATCCTATCGGAAATAAACAATTTTAAAGGTAATTGTGATCCAATGTAATTGGATTTTTTTGCCTTTGGCTTTTTAAATTGTTTGCATAAGGAAGGGTTATTTTGCCAATTTCTAGAATACACTATGCAATGTAACTAATTCGACAACAACAATCGAATCAAGTCATACTCATACTCGTTTTACCTATTTTCTCAGCTATTTCTTAAATTAGTTTGAATTATGTGATATGTGGACGTTTCAAAAATATAAAATACACAACAAAGGTTTCTTTAGAAATATGCTCGAGGATACAAAAAATTGTGAGCTAAAAAGCCGCTTTTTTGCGGCCGCTTGTTGCTTCCGGTATATATTTATTTCATTTTGAAATCGCAAATATAAGAGTGTGTTGGCATATGCAACGCTCAATAGGAGAGCTGACTTCGTTTGGAAAAGGACAAGTAAACACAGATATGGGTATGGTGTCTTGAAGTGAATTGCTCCAATATTTATTTGAAGACGATGCCGCTGCTGGTGATAAAAACGAGTTTGCTGTTTTGAGCGTTACCGTATTTCGAGCTGTTTTCTTTGTTCTTTTGGTATTTTCCATTATAAGCTATGGTTTTTTAATACAAGAAGTTTTCACTCGTTATTTAAATTTTAAACAAACGTACAATCTTCTTTGCAAGCATTTTACCTTAAAATTTGTATGCATGCATATCAACAATAACAATATTTTGTAGTAAAATTATGTAAGTTGATGATATTTTGCTATTTTCGAAATGAGCAATTTCAATTAGAATAATTAAAGCAATTTGATCAAGTTGCAATATAAAATCTTTTTCTGAATATTTACGTAAGGAAGCAGATTTAGACTTTTTGGTTTACTAAGCATTTCATTTTATATTTTCACATAAAGCTTCGATGAAATCATATAAGCAAGTGTCACACTACTTCTTCTGACGCACTTTATCGTGAAAGGTTGAACATTGGCGAAGAAACATTCTCATGCATACTATGGAGGCGTAATATGTACAAAATAGCACAAATGTTGCGTATTAACTGCATCGCTATACCATCTGTACATACGCATACTAACATTTCATGTAAACAAATAATCGCGTTAAACATATTTGGAAATAATTGTGTTCAAGTTAGTGCAAACAAATAGATAAATAAAGTAGTCAATGTGAAATAGACATTTGGAAGTGTTTAGGATAGCTCACTACGTAACCCAAAAACATTTTTTTGAACCTCCTTTCCAATGGGACAATTTTTAACAGAGATTGGATTCCCCTTTAACATATGGCATCACAAAAACTTTACTCAACCCTCCAAGGAAAACCCCTTTTTCAATATTTTGAGCGTTACGTAATAAATGAATAATCCCTGTTATTGGATTTGAGATATTTACTATGTACATAATATGCCACGCATGTGTACTACACATTAAATATAAGTATCAGCTTCTTCAAATGCTCTGCTTTTAATTCGGCTATTACGGTTAGGAAATTAGCAATGGTTGTTAAATAAAACATTATAATTCCAAATAGGCTGATTATGGCAAGTATAATGTGATCACTGATTACATTACATTTATTACTAATCGGTAATAAATTGAGTTTAAGCGTATACTTCAAAAACTGATTAGTCTATATTGTCTTCAGTACAATTTACTGATACAAAGAGTTTATAAGAAAACGTTTTGTAACTTGCTTTGCTTTAGGGGTATTAAATTATACATATAGAGCTAAAAGAATTTTAATTGACTTACAAATTCGTTACATGAATTGCGTAATTTATTTTCGCTTTTAAGTTTGGAACGACAGTTGTCACGTATTTTATAATTTATTTTTAGCCTATTCAATTTTCATAACTTGACAATTCGCCGTGTGTATATACATTTAATTTTTTCAGTTTCAAATAGTCAGAATGTTAAACGAAATAAAGTTTGGGAGAAAGCTTCTAATCACTCATAATGCAATTGAGTTTGAGTAACACGTGAAGCCGTCAAATGTCAATGAAAAGTTTTCATTTTTCATATACTTTTTACTAAATTCGGTGGCTGTGTCATTATTTTGCGCATGACTTGTTGAGATAGGGACTTGCTTTTCCATCAACTCGAAAATCTTCTTCTTCATCCATACGATTCATTTCTCCATCGGCAAGCCCAGTATCATGAGCGAGACATTTGACCTTCAATGCTTCCGGGGCTTTGTACAAGTGTGGGAGCTTCTCCTGACTTATGCTAACTTCCCCGTTGTACATGAAAGTGACAAGTCCTCTTAGTTCTCAAAACTTCATGTCTTTCAAGTAAATACCCCGGTTGGAGGAGGGGTTATTTGTGAGAAGTCGGTCAATGAGTCCTCGCAGCAACCTTCTTAATTATTCTGCAAGCTATTTTAACCAATCCAAGTTCACTGCGCGCATAACCACACAAGTAGAATTGTCTTCATACCTTTTCCCCACAAATAACTATTAGCCACTTGCAAATATTTCCACTAAACTGACGATGAGTGTGCAGTCAACTTGCAAATCTTAACAATGCGCTTAATTGTTGATAAGTGACAATGGCAAATCTTATCCCTCACTGACAACAGGCAAAACAAAACCCTCTAGTTCTTCACTGACAACGACGGTGACTCAAAATGGAGATTTTTTGAAGATGATGGCAAGTATTTACACACGAGAACAGGACGAGGACGAGTGGATGATACCATAATATGATGCGGGAATGAAATGATTGGGTTTAAAGTGCCGGTCACCGAATCAAAGCTAAAAACTGACTAAATGTTAGTGATTAGAAACTAAATGCAAGGTGTAAATTAATACACATATGGTACTTTAATTTGTGTTTCACAAGGAGTGCACAGTTTATACTTAAAATAATTTCATTGAGAAGAAATCGAAGGATATTATCTTCAGGGTACTTATCACTCAAAATTAAATTCCACAGGTAAATACAGTCTAGTTTCGTTAACATCAAGGTGCAATAATTAAAAATAAACTCATCGAACACAAATACAGTAACTATAGACCTAGTAAATTATCGTAAGTTAATCAAATAACGACGATAACTATAAACACACAATGAATACGTTTTTTGTAGTTCCATAAACACGTACATAGATAATATCCAATTTTCTAACATCAATACAAATTCATATTCGATACATACATATTTAAGAGTAAAAAATCCTTGTACCTTTAAACCACCACAGTGTTGACTTTTAATACAGAAAAAAATACTAATCTAAATGACCTGAATATTAGATACTTTTTGAAAGTAATCCTAATGCTAATTGAATCACAAAAGTTGATCTCTGATCTTATGCCTCTTCACAGAATATACACATGTTTTAATTTCAGTTTCGAAAATAACTTTAACTATAATCTACCAAAAAACTACAAAAATGTGATGATTACGACGACAAATCATAATGTTTCGTTTCTTGAGATCTACATAGCAAAAGATAATATCTATCATTAACTAAAAAACCACGCCGTCTACATAATCACACGTAATTAAATTCATTTTGAAATGTGACAATGAAGGCATAGTTTTTGGATTTCATTGACATTTAACCCAAAAAAGAAACAAAAAAGAATTAGAAAGATTTAATCGAATTTCAATTCCATTTCCAACCAGATAGCGAGTTTCGAATCACTTTGAATCACCTCCTGGTATTCTTCCGAATCAAACAAGTCCTCAGGTGAGTTTTTGGAGTACCACTTCAAAACGTGGATCACCTTCTTCATGATGTCATTCTTCATAATCTCCTCCTCACTAGGGCGCCACTCATCACTCAAGATCTCCTCCCCACTCAGGTCCTCCTCATCGCTCAAGAAATCCTCCCTCAGGTCATCCTCCTCGCTCAAGATCTCCTTCTTCTCAAAAGGTAGGGCGAGAATTACCAAGCGCATGGCCACCCCAACATTGAACCACTCCACGCCCTTCAAGCAAATCAATGTCTTCATGGCTTCCTGCAAAGACGAGATACCATACTTGTCCCCTGCTCGGAACAGCTCAAAAGCAATGTCACAATCGTCGGTGGCGGCTTCCAGGTCAGAGGTATAGATGAAGTTCAAAAGTGCTCGAACTCCGGCCTCACTCATGTCGTCCATTTCCAAGCGACCTTCATCTCTCTCCTTCATCTTGCTTTCGAACATTGCTTGGAAAACGTCACTACTCACTGCAAGCAAAAGGAGAACAAATTATTAATTATTTTGAAATTTTCTTATCTTCAAAATATTTTCTGGGGACAATTCTAAATTTTATTGCCAATTGCTTACCCATCAAGATGCATTTGTGACACTCCACTTCCACCCCATTCGCCGCCACAACGACCAGATCGCTTCCAACTTTCTTGTCCCAGAGCATTCGCATTTTGGCAGGTACCAAGTTTATTGGCAGGCTTTCCAAAAATAGTTTGTCCAACGCACCCTCGCTTAACTTCCCAGTAATGGTCAAACGGCACTGTGACAGTTCCAAGTCATTGTTATCGGTTCCACGTTCCAGAGAGTTGACTCCGTCGAAACGAAAAATGTAAGTTCCTTTTTTGACGGAGGGATCTATCAATAAAAATCATAATAATCATCATCAAATAATTGTTTTTAACAAACTAATATATAAATTAAGACCTTTAGTTAAAAAAACTCCAACTCGTACTTACCACCATGACCACGAGCTTCCAAATCAACGCCACATCCACTTATACTCTCATACTTTAAGCCTTCGATCATCAAAGTGAAATTGAGATTTCCCGCTCCATAGATCCCAACCAGTTTTTCGAAAACAGAAACGCCCTCCTGACCATCACTGATTACTACATAAATTTTCCCAAAATATGATGACGTTGGGAATGGAATTGATAGGGAGACTTCCAAATTACCATCGCTAGAAAATAAAAATAGAAAATAGAAATCGTAAAATAAGCAACTCTTAAGTATTGTTTTATTAACTTCATTTTTTATAGTTTAAATAGACATGTTTATTACTCACAGTTGGTAGCCTTCTTCTTCACTAGATCCCGTTCCAGTCTTGCTGTTAACGTCAACGAGAGATTTTGCAACCATTTTGCAGTACTTCTTGAAATCTTTGAAATCCTGAGAGACCGGCTCGAGAGTGACTGGAATTGGTTGACATGTCCTTTTCAAGAAGTTGGCATTTCTGCTATCCTGCTCAAACCTCACGATTTGATCTTTAATTAAGTAGAACTCCATCCTGGAAAAATAAACAGAATAGTCCTAATTAGTAAACTACCATTAAATATGTATACCAGCAAGAGTGCAACAATTACAAACAAATATCTGAGACTTTCAAATAATTAATATAAAAAGATGGGAAATTAAGTATTATTAAAATAATCAAAACACACCTGGAAGCGCTAAGATAAGCACGTAAACAAAAGATCTTATCCTATCATCTGCTTGTCACTTGTCGTTGAATGTTCAAGTGCTGGAAGTTAAAAATTAATTTTATTTCGATGACTGTGAACTATTCAAAAAGTCAAAGGCACTACTTTCATGGGTTTTTCTAAATTACTTAATCGTGATCAAACGAAGAGCAACATGTACCACATCACTTTCTCTGTCGTGCAGCTCGTCATTGCATTCACGCACGCACACGAAAGGATTCCCTTGCTTAGCAAAAAATGCAACAAACAGCGTCTAACTTTTACTAAACTACCGATTCAATCAAACTGTTGTTGAAATTTAATCAGTGATTTATTGTACATGCTAAAACGCAAGTATTAATTGTAAGTTTCTTCAGGCTCATGCCGTATAAACAATTGCTGCTTACTAATTTCAATTTTTTTCAAGAAAAAAATAAATTAGAAAGAAAATACTTTGTCGCAATGGATTTTCTGGAACGACATCTAATAATGAAATTTGGCATTCATAACATTTATTGCAAACTCAAGCATTGTATAAATAACATCAAGACAAATGGATTCTCTAAATCCCACCAATTTTGTGAAAATAAATTCCAAACTTTCTCATTCTTTTATGAGTGACTCATAGTTACGGAAGTATATTTCTGGTGTTTGCAGAATGCACGATTTACTTCACTTGTAGCTTGGAGACTGGCCCTTTTTACAAGAGAGCATCATGAGTTGGGGAAGTGATCAAAACTGCACTACTTTACATACAATTTGGAATATCTCATTCCAAGCAAATCCTAACTTAAGCTACGAGGAAACTCCTCACCAGAATTTGTCCATAATTAACGATGATTCTTCACAAAAACATTCCGCAAGATGCATGGCTCACCTGCCGAGCGTTACCATCTTAAGTAGAAGTGGTTCCCTACTTTTAAGATTTTATTTAGTGTTTTGTAACTTATTTGGGTCGATTAAGTAGATTAACATACATCTAGATTAATGTCGACGTACATGATAATGATAACTAATAATGATTCAAGTATGCAGACCTCTGCTTGTGCAAGAAGTCCTTCAATAAAAAATAAAATAAAAACAATGAATAAGACAAGTACATGTAAATACTGATAAGAACAAGCAACATTACATATTTGAAGCATCATTACCAATTAGACTTATAAGTGTTTTACCTTATAGTAAGTTTATCATTATGTAAGATGAATAATCATCAAAAGTGGTAAAATCTTCTCTTTCACTATCGATATAGAGATTACATAAGAGGTTTTCTGAAGACTTATACAATGTTTTTGTAAGCTAAGTACATTCAGCGTAGGCTGATAAAATGAAATATTCATGATAATCCCACAGTTTAGTCTTACGTATTGTAATTAATAAATAGCAATTGGCACAGATGTTTTACCTAAGTTAAAAACTTTAAACGCTACATTTATGTACCTGCTATTACCAAAATATGACATGCATAGATAATTACATTAAAACTTGCTGCATTAAATGTTCATAGTGTACACAATTATGACAATTTAATTAAAATGACTTTAATGTTTCTTTAGCAAGAATAACGACTGAGATGAAATAATTAGGATTTCTATATGCTTAGAGAGGTAACTAGTAGAGAAGTCAAGATCTTTATATTTGTTGCATTTGCATCTGTAAAACATTCTAATCCGTCTGAACAACGCTGCTTGTCAAGTCATTAACTTTCAACGAACTTATTTCCTTTTCTTGGAAATCGCTTTCTTTCTCGTTTAACTCTCGATCCCCAGATTTGGGTGTTTCTGGTTCTCTAGGTTTTGAATCATGTTTCGAATTTTCAAATTTTCCATTTTGTACGCAAGATTTCATAATCATTCCGTTACTCAGCTTAGCTCCGAGCTCAAGCAGCAAACAAATGAAAGCAATGAGAAGTAACATCACTTGAATGACCACAACAGCAAGCACACTAAGGATTTCGATTTTGTCACCAGGAATAGCCCGATTCGGATTATGGTTTTTGAGTGACAATCCCCTGCGATATCTATCTACCGCCAAACCCCACTCTTCCCATTTGTCTGAAAGCCCATTTTCAACAATTCTTTGGAACGTTTCAAACAACCACATCCGATTCATCGTGTAAACCTCTCGGTAGACTTGAAATTTTCGAACAATTTCTGGTAAAACATAGCACTCTGCATCTTTCTTGTCAAGTTCATTAACAAGTTCATTTTTCAAAATTTGTGCATATGACTGAACGTCGATGTCCCTAATTACAGCATACTTTTTTGCCGAAGAACTTGCCAACTCAGAAAAGTCGTAGGACTTGTTAAGTATTTGGAAACTGCTGTTAAGGACATCCAGCAAAGACTTTTCTTTAAATGTTTGAAAATATGTATTAACTGGATTTGATTTCAAATAATGTGGCCAAATAATTGTATATCCGAACATCAGCATTTCTCGCAAAGACGAAAATATTTTGGGTGGATCAGGAATTGTGAGGAGGCTCAAAATCTGGTTTCCATATGTGATACACATTAGAACCCCGAAATACTGTAATGAAATAAGCAACAAACGCTGATATTGAAATGAGCGTTTCCCAAAAGCTGCTCCGATCGTAGAGCCCAAAATATTTGTAAAGATGTGAGGATTGAAATAATTAAATTTTTTCCAGGATTCAAGAAAAGTAAATGCTACAACTGTGACTAACCAAATTCCCCAAACTTCCAAACTAAAAGGATTTGTCCAGGTTGAAAATCGAATTCCAAATGTGCACAGTTGGAGTTCCGCCTTGGCGGTTATGCAATACACGAGTTTCTCATTTATGATCTAGTTGAGCTGCAGGCCACTCAATCTGTAGAAACGGGAATGATGAAAATAAGAGTTTTTGAATGAGGTGTCGGTAATCAGATATTGCTGGGATTTGTTTGAATCTGCGGTATTCCATGAAGCTGGATCATAAGCGTCCATAAGGTTTATGGTGATGTTGTGAACAAAATGCAGAAGAATTGATGACATAAGACTGGGGTTGCAGAACCAGAATCTTCGTTTGTGAAGGAAACCCCAGCACGCTAACTTATTTTTAGCGTAACGTTTAAAATACCTCGAATATCGAACAACTACCATGATATTGACCCTCCTTTGGCTTCCAAGTCGAAACAGTTTTCGATGCAGTTTTACGGGATTTTTAATTGTCATAATGAAATGTTCATCTACAGAATTAGTGATGAATCCTTTATTCGAATATCCATTGCAAAGAATTGCGTACTTTAATTGCAAGTTGGCGCCAGCTTTGAAAGGAAAGAGTACTAGTTTTATTGACGGCCAGTCTATTTGTTTTTGAGAGAAATAGTTTTGTCCTAAGATTTCATCTTTATGAAGAAAACGACTTGTTGTTGCGATGAATATGGTGGATGGTTGCATGCCAAACTTCACAAATTGTTCAATATTTTCCATTTCAGTTTTGATGATGGTAAGAAATGGTTGTCTGTGTTTAGAAGGAAAATTATAATCTACACTGACGTTTGCATTTTGATTGAATAGCATGTAACGGGACAAGTTTAATGGAATGTTGCAGTCCCTCAATTCGAAGGAGACAAACACGAAGTCATGATTGCTTGAAGCTATCGAAACTATTATATTTTGAAGTGTTTCCATGAATACGTCGATTTTACAAACATTTCCACAAATTGTTTGTATTGTACTACAAGCGATAAGAAAGAATATGAAAGTAGAATTCATGTTTAGTCACGCAATGCAGCAGAAAAATACCTTTTAAAGTTTGATCACTTAAGCCTATTTGGGCAGTCAGCAATTTTTACAATGAAGATCGAGGGTTATTTCCAAAACACGCAATCGGAATAGGAGGAATCCAATTTTTTCCAGAAAAAAATGGTTAGCTATGATAATTTTTTGTTACTATCGTTCCAAAACCAATTTGCAGATTGTTCTCGGATTTATATTGTATAATGATTGCTCATCTGTGTAGACATTGGCTTACACAAACAGTCCTCTAATAAAGTTTGATTTTCAAAATCAATTAAATATGAAGACAAGTATGCGTTAAGATTGCTGTGGAAAAATGCTTTGAAGTATCTCTACTAAGCACTCAAACATAGTTTGTTTAGCTGTAGACGTTAAATTGTAACAATATTGTCTGTTTTATTTCCAATTTGAGAAAAGCTGATGGTTTTGTGGACAACTTTATAACAATGTCTTATTAAACCTCAATACCATCAGAATTTTATGACTAATCTTAAACTTAAATCACAATTTAGCCTTAAGTGTAGTTTTGAATGAGTAGCACATGCTTGCATACTACTTAAATGCATAATACAGTATTTTCCTAATGAGACTTAAAAAACTTCAAAACGGGAATTTAACATATCGTGAATCCTGTAAATTCCAAGGGTTAACAGCATGAAAGGTCTACTGATATCATGCAAAGCCAACGCTAGATTTATTTATGCTACTATCACCTGCTTATATAATTTCTTATTTGATTGTGTGATGTATTTTATAATGCATGAAAACTTTGTAGACATCAAGATCAGCTATTATCAAAATATGACATGCACTGCCGAATCATGAATAATAAGGACATAATATTCTAACTAGTACCTATTATATCAATAAGATTGAAATTGCGTTATTGTTTTTTTTTTAAATTTTATATACATAGTGACGGATTACATCAAAATGTGTAGGGCTTCTATATATCTAGCGAAGTTGTGGGTACAGAAATTTAAGTTTCGTTGGTGACCTTAAGCTTGTCTCCAAAATTCAGATTTGTTTCTGTCTGAGTAGCTTTACTTGAGAAATCAGCTTCCTGGGATAAAATTTCCATTGTTTGTAATTCCGTTTCTATTTCATTTGATTCCAAGCTACAATGATATTTGACCGTCTTGGTTTTCTTTACTAGAAAAATATTCTTCGTTTCAGATTCCTCTGGGTTCACAAAATTGATTGCCTTACATTCTCTTGGTTTTGAACAATCTTGCGAATTTTCAAGTTTTTTGGTTTCTTCACAAGATTTCATTCTCACCTGGATAGCCGGCCTTGCTCTGCACTCAAATATTAGACATATGGCGCTTATGAGAAATGCCACTATTTGTATCACCACAACAGCAAGCACACTTTGAAGTTGGATTTTGTCCCCTGGAATTGGCTTATTCGGATTCACAATTTCAAGCGACAATCCCTTAGCGTATCTTTGTGCCGATCGAGACCACTCATTCCATTTGTTTCTAAGCCCATTTTCGCTTAATTTCTGGAACGTTTCAAACAACCACACACGATTCGTAGTGGAAATTTCTATGTAAAGTCTGAATATCCCCATTTTCTCTCTTAAAACATAGCACTCTGCACTTCGATGATCCAAACAATTTACAATTTCAGTTTTTAGCAGCTATGCATTTAATCCAGTGTCCCCGCCCATTAAGCTTGCAAACTTTTCAGTGGCAAGGACTGCCATCTCTGAGCGATTGAACGCTTTGTCAAGAATGTGAAAGCTGTCGTTAAAAATATCAAGCAGGCCATTTGATTTGAATGTGCTGTAATAATACTCAAATGGCCGCATCACTCTGTAACGGAACCAAACTATTTTGTATCCGAACATCAGCATTTGTCTCAAAGACGAAAATATTTTGGGTGGGTCCGGAATTGTGAGAAGACTTAGAATCTCATTCCCGTATGCAATGCTCATTAGCATTCCTACAAAACCGAAGACCACAATGAGAAACTGTTTCCTCTGAGAAATATGTCTGGTGAAAGGCACTCCAATCAAAGATCCAAAAAATCTCACGAAAACGTGAACATCGAAAAGTCGAAACTTCTTCCAGGATTCAAAAATAGTTAATGTAACAACTGTGGCCACACAAATTTCCCAAACTTGAAAACTAAATGGATTTGTCCAGGTGGAAAACCAAATCCCAAATGTGTGCTGTTGGAATTCCTTCTTGTCGATTACACAGTAGACGAGCTTAACAGTAAATAGCTGCTTGAACAGCATCCCTCT
>JAQIXW010002961.1:0-14112 GCA_034700685.1 Willowsia buskii | reverse complement strand
AAATCATATATATCTACAACTGTTATGATATAGTTTATTCTAGTATGCAGTTCAGCAAGCAACACCAACAACATACGTAGCACACTACCGAAAGATGTACTTTTTCTTCTTTTTATCTCTTTTCATACTTTTTGCCTGTGTTCGCTTTTTACAAGTTCATTCGCTTCCTAGTCATCCTCATCAACAAGAGTACAATACAACCGAATCAAACGGATGGTAGTAGTGGGCATGCCATTTTATACAATATACATATTTGAAAGTTGTCTTGTATAAGAATCCGTGTTTCATTATAATGAAATGAGCAGTGGGGAAGAAAGAATAAGTTTTAGTGGCGTTCGCACTACTCCTGCTGGTGAAGGTAGTGGTGGTTGTAACTATTGTAATGGTGTGATATTGCGATAGAAGCCACAAAACAACTCTGATGTCATGTCTCCGCTTTTTGCTTAAAAAAACTACATCTCCTATTGCAAGTCTACAGTCGTAGTAGTTTTCACCATCATCATCATCAACGGCAGCAGCAGAAATGGATGATGAAGATGATGCTGATGATATGAAAGTGTCGATAAAAATCTTCCAATTTTCCTCCTTTCACTCACTCCCTCACTTTAGTCACTCATAGAGTTTCTCCGAATGAGAGATGGGCTTGGTTCGAAAAAAAATGGAATGACTGAGAGATGTGATGCGGTGGAAGTACTATTCCTATTTTTGGTCTGGTGCAAATAATTTCAGACATTAAACTTTTTATGTGAGCTGCAGTATAAATATAATAGTATACGTATCGCAGAAAAGTTGTTGCTGCTACAATTGACTCTACGATTGTATGTACTTCATACTTTCTATACTGTACATCTATGTGATACATTAAAGTAACAAAAGAACACATACAGGAACGTGTACATGGCAAAAGATACGCCAAAAGTGTGGTAGAACAAGAGTTTTTTTTAGTATACTTCCAGATGAAATTTTATGCGACCGCCGCCAGAACCACTATAAAGTTTTCTCCATATATTGTAGACACAATCACCATATTCACAAGTATACCAAATAGACAGCAGTGGTTGCTGAAGATCCAGCCAACGCGAAAAAAATAATGCCTCACTAAAAATATCCATCTTTTCTCGTTTCAAAGTGAAATAAAAAGTGCATCACCTTTTTACTACTGCTTTCACTACCACCACAGCTATGACCAGCAGTCACCAGTCACACCCTGGAACTTCCTTGTTTCCTTCCTGCCATCAACACCACTATAGTGCCAGCATCATCACTGCAAGAGAGGGAGGGAGAGTGAATGCCATCATAAAAATACCAGTACTACCTAGCACGACGATAATTTCACTGCTGTACCATAATATTGTCGAAAGGAGCATGGGAGTACATAAAGTGAAATTACAAAGCCCTTTCACAACAATGAAACGAGACACAACAGAAGAAGAAGAAGTCTATGATTATTTGTTTAAAAAACTCTCTGCTGTAAGGAAATTACTATTCCAACTTCATGAAGTGAACTATGAACCTTGACAGAAAATATTAGTGGTACGTTTTGATGACTGGGGTTTTTATTGTAATGGGCAATAGCCATATAATAATATTATTGACCAAAAGAATATCAAGAAGATGTATCAAATTGTAAGATGAAATTATCGTTACTTCTGTTTTTTGCAGATTTGTACATTTTAGTGGCTTTCTCCACCAATAATAACAGGCTGTGATGGTGTTATTATTATTACCACAACAATGGCAATGCAATGTAGCAGTGATATTATAGCTATGATGTAAAAAGGACAAAAAGAACCGAAACGTGGACAATGGAATAACATGTAATGTTCGTTTTTATGGGAGATGACATGTCCGCTCAATGCAATTGGAATTTATCTCAAAATAAGCTGATGTTTATAATGGTAACTAGCGAGACTTCCACTTCCAGTCATTTCTCCAATAACAGCAAAGTGAACCCTGCAAACAGCGAAATACCAGTTCCCATTACAATCGCCATCCTCTATGGTGAGCATTTATCGTCATCGGTACTTGTCGTCTTCTCGTTGGATATTGTCACGGGCTTCTTGTAGTAAAAATGCACTTAACTTGATAGTCACGTTTTATGTACACAAGAGACTCGCATCAACATCAACGCAAACAAAAGGGCACATAGAAAATAAAAGCGAAAAAAAAAGACTAAAATAAGAGAAATTTTTCGTTCCGGAATGACGTCTATTTCGTGTTTACTGCTAAAAATAATGCATTATGTATTTTTAGTAATGTCATCATCGCATTACACTATCGTCTATACCATCACTCATGTGTTATTTTTTCAGTCAGTTAGGCTGGATTTACATATTATGTTGGTGGTATTTTCGCTGCCATGTGGAATTATGAGTAGTGAAATGCATAACACTTTCTACAAATCGAGCATTTTTAGAAATGTCACTAAAAATAGCACAGACGTAAGAGAAAGTAATCGAAAAATATTACTATAGCAGCATATATGTCGATTGGACAAACAGTTAGAGACGGAGAGAGACATAGAGAGCATTAAAAGAAAATTGATTTAGTGGCTTTTTTCGTTTGTGTTGTCGTGCACTATCAGATTGGATGCATTTTTAACGATACACACAATGTACACGGGACATAACAGTGTAGAACAGCTTGATTGGAATCCACTAGTGAAAGCACTATTTTCAAATAACCAGCAATGCAAGCATGTCGTTATATATGTTGTCATCTATATTATTATATCTTGCCTATCTTGATCTTTCCATGAGAGTTTTGGGTACAAACTACGAGATAATATGATGTCAGTTCTAGTTATATTTTTTTGCTATCATTCAAAAATAGGTACTAAACATATCGGGTTGGCTTTGAAGGCACAGTAAACTTTCGACTTGAGAAAAAAAGCAAACTTTGATAGGATTCCGTGCGCCACGGAAAAGGTCGATATATAAAAAAATACACTGCAAAAAAATGCTTCTAAAAAGATTGAATTTGCAAACAAGAGGAGTGACTGAGTGAGTGAATGAAGACGGTCTGTTTTTGCCTCAAGTAGAAAATTCAATAAATATGGATTGCATAAAGATCAGTGGGAAGTATTGAACTCTTCCGAGAAAAATCCTCTTCTCTCGCTTTTTTCCTTCTTCTTCAAAGAACTTTTCCCCGTTTTTCCTTGTTTCCTTTCAAATTTCAATAAGAAGGGACACAACCGACGGGGACGACGTCGTTTTTTCTCAGTGTGTAGGTATTTACTTTCACTCTTTTGTGTGTGAAAGTATGCATGCGTGCTTACTACTAGTAGTAGTCTATGCGACTTTTTCCTGTAAGAAAAAAAGGTTTGCATGCAAAAAAGGACAAGAGGAGGCGAAAAACGCTGCGTTTGAAGATGAAGGGAAGAGAATCGCCTACTTTTTTCGGCAATGTTTGCACTTTGCTTTTTTGCGTGTTCAAAGTTAACGAAAAAATGTGTAAAGTAAAGAAAGAGAAAAAAGTGCCAGTCAGTCTGTCTGTCGTCGTTCTCACCATCATAAACCTCCCACTCATGAAAGGAAGGAGAAGTGAGGGAGACGAAGAGTAGCAATGAACGAGAAACGATCACATCATATCAAAAAATCACACGAGACAAGGTGATCGACCAACAGCTACAGAACCATTCTATAAATAAATGAAAGATGAGTGAATGAAAAAAAATGAGGGAGAGAGAGACTTGTGCAAAGTTAAAAAAGAAAACAATATTATTTGTAATCCTTTTGGTTTTGCATGTATATTTTTATTTTTTGCCGCCTTTGCAGAAAAGTGCGATTTGTATTCATGCTAATATTACAGCAATAATAACTGTAGTTTCAATGTTTCTTTTCAGTCGTTCCTTTGATCTGTATGCTTTCATGAGAACGGTCTGACTGCATTCTGGAATTTAAACAAAAATGTAAGAGGATTACAAAGCCAGAGAAAAGGATAGAGATCTGCTTTCGGCGGGAATGGAATCGTGGATTTTTGCTCAGCAATAAAAAAAGTGTTATAATTCTTCAGTGCGTAAATACACTTTTAAAGATTTTCTACCTAAACTTACGCTATCGTTATCATCATGAGAGCATTGCACTCAAGAATATTTCGTTCTAATTAAAAGCATTACGCTCTTGAGAAAGTCATTTAATGGCAAGATAGAAAGAACATGGCTGTATGATTGGAAAAGAATGGAAACTCCATGAAACCACTGGAGACATTTCCTTCTCGTCTTTTCTTCTTCAATAGAGCGTATTTGGTTGTTCTTCGTAAAGTCAGAATCAGAACCCAAATAGGAGCTATTGTTACGTAACACTTTCTTTTCTATGACCAAAAAATATCTCATTTCCAGCCAACAAGGAAGCAACCGTTTCCACATTTCTAAAAGTACTCAATCACTCGCTCACACTCGCAGGCCACGTTGTATTTTTTCAGAAAGAAAAAAAGGAGACGAAGGGAATAGGAATGAAAAGGAAGGACCTTGCTGAAAATGAGAGCAAAGTAAAGCAAAGAGCATGATGGGCTCTTCTCTCTTTTACTTCAGACCTAAAAGAGAATCGCGAACAAACGGGAAAATCGATTTAGTACTGAATCGATGGATGGACGTACGTACTACTGTGTACATGTATGCATGGAAGGATTGAATGGAAGAACGCCCTTTATCTCTCTACTAAATACTTCCTTTAATATATAGGCTCATTGATGGAGATAAAGGTTAATACACAGGACGTATGGTTATTATACGACTACCTATACAAATATGTCCCTTTTTTGCAATATATTAATATATTTTTTTACCATTATGCATCCTCACGTTTTAATCTGCTAAAAATGTGTATTGCAAAAGAAATGATTCCTTCACTGTTCTCCTTTCCTTTTTTTCCAGATCGACGGGAGGCCTCAATCAATTCCTACTCTCGTCTATATACTAGTTCCTTTTCTATATGGATTTTTTTTACTTTTGCAAAAAAAAAAGCGAGAGAGGAGACTTGAAGACTATGATGATGGGAGGAGAGCATACTAAAGGAATCCTTGCTTGTCAAACGCACTCTCTTCATCTTATCCCCGTTTTTAGGTTAAGCAGGCAAGTTTGTTGGCTGGCTTGGCTTGCTCGTCTGCCTGTCTTGTCTGTACGTCTGTTGGACGGATCTGGTCTGAATAATGCAACAGAAGAACAGCAGAGCCAGCAAAGGCCTCTGCCTTGTTTGACTGAGTAAAACGCTGAGTTGAAATAAGAAAACGTTTATTTCCTGTGTGTGTATGTGTGTGAATGCGGTGTGGTCGCCACACAGAATATATAGCGTTGTCACATCCCTCCATTCCACTTACATACCTAAAAACACATATTATTATGCTTACACCACTGCTGAGTTGCTCTTTATGTAAATGGAATGTATTAAATATGCAGGGGAACATTATTGTACGTCTCCTCAGTTGTGTTGAAGGAAGAAAGGGAGACTTTGTGTGTGTGTGAAGCAAAAGTAATATAAAGCGTCGTTGTCGTCCTTCTCTCTACTTCTTTCTTGTTGTTTTGTCCCATTGTTCTGGAGAGATTAACAAGATTAATCTTTAAAGACGCAGTAAGTATTATGTGTATGTGTGTTTATTTATTTATTTGGGTATGTGCGTTAGTTTGTTGCTAGCTGTTGTGTAGGTGGTGGAGAAGTGGATCTGATGTGGCATGTGGCTTTGACTTTCCTTTTTGCTTTGCTATATCATTATAATAGGGTTCTCGGATCAGTTGCTGTTGTTGTTAGTCCTGCTTGTACATGAGACCACGTACCATCTTCATGGCGAGTAGTAAAATTTAGCGAGACGAGCGACAACTATACTCTATGCAGTGCTATTGCGTATTACATAAGAGCAAACAAAGAATGAAAATGATGATGAAGATGAAGGTGGATAATGGGTGCTGCATACTATTTCCTTCCACTTCAACTATTAATGCTTGACGACGGGAAGGAGAGAGAAACTGAAGCTGTGAAACGCGTTCCATATCATATACCCATAGAGGAAATAAAGGAACGGGAATAGAAAGGGAAATTGCTGTGACTTTTGAGAGAAATGATGAAAAGAGACGCGTTGGCTCAGGTCTGGTTGATAAAGGCCATATGTCCGACAAAATACAAAATTCTCTTTTAAAAAAACAATTAGTGATCATAATAAGAGATGAGGGATTGTTTAAACATGAAAGCAGCCGCATAATGCGGACAAACAATTTGCCAATTTTTTGATGATTTTCAATTTGTAGCTGGCCGTGTTTAATTAAATTTTATCATATTATTACGGTAATCACTTAATCAATATCAATATATGACATAACCTTTCTATCGTTTGTTTTAGCTACACCAGTATGAGATTTACATATTATGTTGAGTAATTGGTGCAATGCTTTGAAAGCACTCATAAACTTACCACAAGTCAATTATCTACATACGTACTGCCCTTCCGACAGCAATTCTGGAAAGGCTGGGAAATGGAGAAAGTTAATTTTAACGTACTAATTGGAATAAGTGAGTTATGTGTAGAAAGCAAACCTGCAATATTTACTAACACTTTGTTCTTTGTCCTTCTGTTTTAACCTAATATCTGACATTCAGTATTACTAATAAACCATCTCCCAACACAACTACCTCCAAAGTCACATGGATTTCTACTTTCAATATCATACCAAATTGCCTAGTTGGACCTTCACAATTGGATTCTCGTTTTTTCCACAGTTTATTTGTAATTTTTCACCGCAAGCATTTGCTCACGTGCTTTCACACTTTTGCATAATAAATAAACTGTTCCCACATCACACGGCACATTTTCGCAATATGTGTGCAACCAGTCCATGTAGCAAATTAGGTTACCTTGCCATTTTCATGCGGAGCACACAGGTGAAGGCTGTGAGCAGCTTTTGCAATTTCTGACATATATTCCTCATTACCACCAGCAAATGTTACCACCGTCATCATCATAGACAAAATTACATTGCGAGGAAGTGCTCACTCAACTCAGTAGTACATAATTAAACAGCATATGTCACTACCCGCTACCACTACTATTATTTCACTATTATCGCTTTGATTTAAATAAAATGTTTATTATTGCCGTTGGCGCAATGTCGATAAATATCATGAAAGCTACCGTGCCAGCTCCAGCTGTCCAGTGCTGGTAGCAAAAACAGTAGTAATTACGTGGCATTATTATTGCTTCTTGGAATGCAATTAATCTTTACAAAAACTATTGAGTACAGAATTAATGAGACATTTTTATTGTCATTTTTTTAGCTTGGCATTCCTTCATTTTTATTTATTTGCTTATTCATTGTGCCTGCAAAATTATGTGGCAACAAGAGCACACATGCAACGAGAAACAAAACCTGCCAAACGACTTTAGTGCATGGCATTGTGTGATCTCTATCATTCTTTGGCCACCTGCATATATTTACCCGCTAGTCCGCGCATGTCATGTTGTCCCTCAGGCAATGGCAAATAACTTATTTTACGTGTTTCCGCGTGGAACATTTTACTTAAATCGTATGACATCAGACTTCTACTCATATCTCAAGTCTTAACTCTCAAGTTACCTATCCCTATTTTATGAATAAGTTGGATAGGCTCATGCAAGCAACGCAAGACACAATATTGTATATTATGTTTGTTACTGAAATAACCAATCAGTAGCAGGAATGACTTCCTGTGTTATAAATTGTTGTGAAACTTTCATTTTTGGATGCATTTAAACAAAACACACGCTTTTTAATATTATGTCAGTTACCAAAGAAATTCGACTTCAATATCCGGCACTCTCATCATACACGTCTGTAGGTATACTACTGATACATTTGGAATGCGTTGACTAGAAAAAATCACGGCGTGCGCTGTCGGCAATTCACAAATTTATTTATAACAAGCCTTCTTAAGAAAGTGAACAATATTTTATACTAGAGATATATATTGTGCTCTTATAATGCATTTATTTCAAGTACATATCATACTTCTAATAAATAATGTGCGTGGTTATTTTTATGTCATTTATAAATTTACTTTACTAGCATCCTGTGTCTTTTTCAGAAGAGTGAGCTGAGTGAAGTAGTTTGAGCTTTTTATGATTTAATGAGGAGGGATGTGATGATATAAAAGCTGCTCTTTTCCCTTCTTCTTTGATTACTTCTGTTTTTAATATCACATTCGTCCCTGTTCCACTTTCCCTGAGAAAAATTTACACTGTATGACCAATTTACAGTACATGTACGTCCTGCATATTGATGAGAGGTAACCTTCTTTATTTCTTCATATATGAAAACAAGTTCACGCTTTTGACCCTTAGTCTTCTTTCCCTTTTTTCCCAACTGGTTTTCTCCAAGGACCAATATCAACATTATCAAAACGAAACACTCATCAACATTTGTATCCTATTCGTCTATGAGATTCCAACTGGGTCACTGTTATATTACTTGATTTGATAGGAGCTACCTCACAATAAAGTAAACTACCAGTACTACAGTACACATATGGCTTACGGTATTTCTGGGTTAAAAAAGATGAAATCATCATCATATCAGATAAAATATAACAATATTACACTCCTAGTACCCTCTTGCATGCGCGTTCTACTCGACAAAAACGAAATCAGTTTTGTTGACTCAATATTATTTACTACTGCGAGATGTGACAGAGTGAGCGTGATGCAAAGATGATGATAAACCAGATTGCTTCATTGTTTTTTCCTTTCCATATGCTTAACTGAAGTATTATGCTGGACCGGGGAACATGTTTACTTGCTTTTAAAACTAAATTCGTTTTCTCAAAATGGATATATCTTTTCACTTGAATGACACATTTTCGGAAATGATCTGTATTCCTTGTTGACGTACTTCACCGAAACTTCCTCTGACATTTTCACTCGTTATGGTGGGATATATTTATCTTTATAAAGGGATCGAATAAATCTTCCGGCTATAAAATGTGAACTAGAAATTTTTTAAAACTTCTTACTGTTGTTTTTGTTATTGAATTGAGAATAATTGAGTCTATTTCTAGAATTGGTGTAGCGCATTTTACAAAGTTTTGGTCGAGGAACTAAATTTTTGTCGTGCAGCAATATTTCCCGTTCATATTGTTTTACAAAACAGCTAATTAGTCGAACAAAACTAAGCTATCCATTGGTTTTGCAATCTAAATTACGATAATTTTAAAAAGGCGTAATTAAGTAAGGCGTGATACCTATGCTAGATTTCTGCAATTGGCTACTTACGTCAGCCAAGGACAGAGCCGGTTTTGTCGGGCATTGACTTCCACATAGACATTTCGCATTCGTCGTTTCACTTCCCGTTTTGTTGATGTGTATTCTGAGTGCCTAATGTCAGTGGAGGATGACGACAGAGGTGGGTAAAAGGGAAGTGGAATAGAAATAAGAGAAATTTTAAATGAGGAAATCTGGAGGAAAAAGAGGACACGATGTAAAATAACATAAAGGTTAGCAGTGTGCTCCACCATCCATTTCCTTCAAGATGACTTTTTCTTTCCCTCTTTCACTTCTCCTCTACTTTCCTCCTATGCAAATTTACGCTAAAGTAGTAAAGAGACAGGCAGTAAATACACGAAGAGCTATGCATACTGGTATTTATTATGTAGGTACATGGAATTGGATATAATATGACCCTCTTTTTCCCAACGAGTCATCATCAATTTCCCCACATGTGAATTGTAAAACATTCATTTTCATCGTCGTTCTCTGTTGTGATCATCCTTTATTCGTTTTCCCTATACCACTGTGCAGCTTCCATTTCTCGGACAGATTGCTTGAGATAGAAACAGACAGACAAGAGGCAAAAGAGAGACGAATAGAAAGGTAGAATGAGAGGCAGCTGTAATATTTATAGGCATTTTCTCTAAATAAACTTACTCGTCCTGAGTGCCTACACAACCCGACATACACACACAACAAACACATTCTCTTCTCTGCTACATTACATTATGCAATATGCAAAATCTTCCACTTTTCTTCCTTCCTTCTTACGTAATAGTATTGCTGATGAAAATACTGTTTTTTTCATCGTGCCTTCTCCACCGTATGTACTAGTCGAATTTACAAGGTTTTTTTAGAAGAGCCACTTCTGCTACTGCTGCTGCAGTGAGTGAATGCGGGACTTGGTTGTTGTGTGGAAGTTGAGCGAGGAAAAATGCGCATAAATAATAAATGACTTGATACACAACACAAAGAGGCCAGTTTGTTCATGACGACGACGATGAAAGCAATGAAAACGGTCATGCAATTTTTGCACTGCTCAAGTTTAGCCCTGGTCATACTACCAGAATCATGTCTCGATCCAAGTACTAAAGGAAAAGGATGAACAATACAAATTTATTTTGCTGTTGTGAAGATGCTACTGCGACTAGTGCTACAACGAGGGTGGTGCGGAGATGGCATGACGTACTTTAAAGTTTGGGAAATTACTCGCTCTGCTGGTCCGATGGAAAAAGTATGTGAGTTTTGTGTGTACATTCATTTGGAGGAAAATGGCAAGTAGCCTCGCCTAACAATATTTCTAGAATGTACATTACTTGCTGTACGTGCCTTTTGGAGAAGGCGAATCGGATGAGTGAGAAAGAAAGTGGTTTGGTTGGGTTGGTTTGGCGAATTTTTTTTCGTTCAAATGAGCCGTGAATCAAAAGGTTCGTAGTAGTGGATGTTATGGTGAGTGAACCATGGAGTAAAAGTGGCGGAAAGAGATGGAGAGAGAGAGAGAGAGAGTAAAAGAAAGTAAAAAAAGGAGATAATTTTTTGGTGGTGGAAATAGTGCGCGCAAACGTACATGAGTCACTAGTAGTGCATCATGAACTACATAATATGTCAGTACGTGTCTCCGCTCTAAAATAAGTATTCTGTATTTCCTTCGTAAACTAATACCATTTCACAAAATGTAATAAGAATAATATTGCCTTTGAGCACGTCTTCTTTGCGACACAGAGCAGCGGAGAAAATCTGATAATACATAAAATAATAATAATCATACTACAACAACGAAAGCTTGACCAACCCTGACGATACAGAGATTGAACGAGAATAATGCCTAGACATGATGGTATGCCGTATTTTCTTATCAGTTCCACATGTAAGTGAACGTCATGCTTGAATTTCAATTTTGCAGAGAAAGTCACATAATCACATCGTCACAAGGTGAACTTGGCAGCATGTGATTTTGAAATCAACTAGGCATTATACCTTTAACTTATGATTTTATTAGAACGAATACAGTTACAATGAAAAATCAGAACTTATCACTTTGTTAGACACATTAAAACTAATACAATAGGGAATGCTCACCTATGCACAAAAAAGCGAGCATTTGAAAGTATACGAGCTTAAGACTTGAGCTTATACTTTCTTAGCTGTGACACGATTTATTTGGCCGCCTATTTATTATAACTTTTTCCATGAATTATTATAGTAATTCTTGCCATTCGGCGCCATTTCAGCGAAACCACATTATTTCCGTATAACTTCTTTCTTTTCTTGCATACACATGAGTACTTTTTGACAAGTTCAATCTACTTGAACATTAAATCCCCAATTCCACTTTTTTTCCTGGTCAAGTCAGAAGCTCATTTCAGCTGGAAGAACAATTATATTCTTACTTGAGTTACAGCAGCATAAGAGCACTGGCACAATGACAGACTATCGCAGCTGCTTTTTATATCGCGTCCTCCTAAACCGACCGTTTTTATATGCATGTATGCATGTCTCGTGCTAATAAATACAATTACACCTTTCACCTCTGTTCTTCTTCTCTGATGACGACTACCTACGTACATTCATGTATACTGCCGTTACTGATTGGATACTGTGGCGCTTTCTTCCAGCTGAGTGCATGTTTACGGTGGCTGTGGCCGTGGCTGGTTCTTCCACCGCCACTGTTACTAATGCTGCTCTATCAAACAATAATAATAATACCGTGAGGGGGTTTAAAAGCAAACGCTAGAGAGAATTATTATGATGATTATTAGTCTGTCTCAACATTTCCTGTTCAATGAACTTTGCCGACCTATTTTACTACTGAAGTATATACACTCATAGTCTCATTCGTCCTTACTGTTTGCTTCACTCTCTTTCTCTCTCGTACGAAAAAATGCACAGACAAAAGCGAAGGGATGTGGAGGAGTTGATTGTGTACTATGTAGTATGTATTAGTAGAGGTACTACAAAAACAATAATATACATATATGCTGCAATACGGTTCTCTATTATTTCCCTTTCCCAATAGAGTGGTGGAGTGCAAACATGCTCCACTATTCACTCTGTAGTAGCCATACTACCATCACCCAACGAAACAAGCTCGTCACCGTCCGTCTTGTTTTAATCATTGCCATTTATTTGCCTACCACCACCAGTGACTTATTATTTTGGACTTGAGCTGATGATGATGATGACGGTATATGAAGAATGTCGATGCCTGCTCACACCACACTGCAGTAAAAAGAAGCGTGGCTTACTTACATCAAGGCTTACATTGCACTTGACAGTGGGGTTAGGTATAAGTATATGCATGCAGTCAGGTACATATTTATAAGCATATTGAGCATTACTTATTCTTATTACTTCATTAAGACGCTGACTTTCTCTTTCCTTCTGTTTGTTTTTGTGTGTATACCTGGAGAAAATGGAAATGCGCCAGCCGCCACCAGGCCAGGAGTCAGAAGACCAACGTCGAGCGAAAACATCAGCAATGCAAGTCGTCCACATTACTTCGTTCTATGTCGACCTTTTCTCTCTCCTTTTTTCAGTTTTTTTTTCTACTTCCCTGCATTTTCTCGATTAAACCAACAACGAAACTTTCTTTGTGCGTTTTCATTTTGTTTTTCTGCTGGGCAAAAGGGTGCATATTATGCTTATTATTATTATTATTATTGCTCATTTTCCTACCTAAAAACAAACAATACATTTTGACACGGAATAATGCTAGTAAACATGCTCAAGACAATGTTTTAAAGGGAAATTTGCATGAATAAGAGGTCACCAGAAATGCTGAAATAATGAGTAACGCTCAGCCAGTGGGCATGCATGAGTAAATAAAGTAAAGAAAGTGAACGCCACACGATGCATGACTATAATATCTATAACTAATTCGAAATTATTTATGCACGTTATAATCCAACTTGGCAGAAAAACAAAGAGCATTTCCTACTACTCACTTAGTTTCCGTGCTATACTTTTCTTCTTGCTATTCTTATTATTATCAATCATGCGTGTAAAGAAAAAAAACAAGTTGCTGTTCTCAACCCTGCCCTGAGTGCAAACAAAGGTTACGTGAAGGGAACATTTGAAAACAGTAGGGGTCATGCTGGTCTCAGCATGAGGTCACTATACTGTGTGATAATGTTACACTCACACATACTAAAATGCTTACACATTTATGGATTTTGTAATGAAGCAAGGAGTTTGCTCAGTTCCCTGTGTCACCTTCAACAATAATTTCAGAGTTGACAAAGTGTTTAGAACAGAGGAAAGAGGGAGAAAAAAATGTTGTTTTCTGTATTTTCATAATATAAAATATATATTTTTTATTTGATTGCTATGTACAGTCCTAAAGAGCTAGCCAAGTCACTCATTATTTCGATGGTTATTACTTATTCTACTGATTACTGTGAGTGAGAGGAAAGAGCAATTAAAAATTAGGCTGAGGTCGCTCTCTCACTCGACAAGTGAGTTTGGAGTTGAATTCGAGGGGTGGAGTATGACTACGACCACTTCACCTTTTTTCCTTCATTTCTCAATCGTACAAGTCTCCCAACTTCAATTTAGACGTTTGTTGTGTGTATGACCATATTACGACAGAATAATATCAACACACGACATTGAGTGGTTGATGCTGAATAGTGTTAAAAAAAACAACAAACCACAAAATGTGAAATGAGTTAGAGCACCAACAGAGAATGTGGTCGGTGGTAATAATAATAATCTTATCAAAACCAACAAAATGCCAAGGGAAATGAGAAAGAGCTGCCAGGGAATTGTGATTGCGATTCAAAAGGGTAAACACAATCAACATCAACAGACGCAGAAACTCATGTGTAACAAACGGGAATAAGTTTTCATTACAATTTTACTCAAGAGAAACTAATAGTAAGTTTTAGC